>JAQFXM010008892.1:0-10178 GCA_034693345.1 Entomobrya multifasciata | reverse complement strand
TCACGTATGCATTAAAAGTTTAGTGGTTGCATGTATGTATACAGGGCATGCTGAATTTCAAAAGGTCTCAGAAATAGCATGCACCAACATGACACGCCAATGTCTGCACGTTTTCATTCAGTGTAGTAAGTCAAATATAAGACCAATTCATTCTGTGTATGCATTCAAATTACAATACGTACACATCAACGTTCATACATAAATGTATCAGTGAACACGTTAGCTAAATAAAGAGTTCTCAAAACCGTATTACACAGGTGCTCACGAAGCTTAGAATATGTTTGGTATATAGTGTACCATGCATAAAATAAGCATTGCGTGTAAGAGCTTTGAAATATTTAGTCCTTAGGCAATCATAAAATGAAAATAGT
The DNA here is from genome assembly GCA_034693345.1 of Entomobrya multifasciata. Lineage (NCBI taxonomy): Eukaryota > Metazoa > Arthropoda > Collembola > Entomobryomorpha > Entomobryidae > Entomobrya > Entomobrya multifasciata. The sequence continues at coordinate 9,807 of JAQFXM010008892.1, read as the reverse complement.
ATTTTACTTCAGTTTGAGTAACCGATACAAAAATTATTTATTGTCTTCACTTCAGTTCATTAGTTGCTGGGAGGATTTACAAATCAAAATATTCAATATGAAATATCAGTTCTTATAGTGAATAAATTAATGTGTTTATTCTCACTCACAGATAAAACCAACATCAGACAAATCCACACTTTCAAAAATATATTTACAAGCAATGATTTAACCAGTTATTATTTAACCTTTTACTGAATATTTTGACAACCATTTATTGGCTAGCAAGATGGCTTCAGATAAGATCGAAGGTGAAGTTGTTGACAAAGTATTAAGTTGTCAAGTTATGTTAAAAGGAGACTTAAATACTTCTTTAGAAAATGTCCAGTGTATATTTTGTGACAAAACTGTTTCCCGAAGTGGGGGTCTTCTTAGTCATTATCTAACAAACACAACAGAGAAGCCGTTCCCGTGCAGCAGGTGTGACTTATCTTTTGGACAAACGTGCCAATTACGTAGCCATATGAGAACTCACGAAGGTGAAAAGCCCTTTGAATGCAGTATTTGCCAAAAGTTTTTTTCTCGGAAAAATATTCTAAAAAGACATCAAATGATTCATACTGGAGATAAAGCATTTAAATGTGATTACTGCGAAAAAACATTTGTACGAAAAGATCAATTGTCGACGCATCTGAACACACATAAAAGTAAAACACCGTTTCAATGTAATCTATGCGACCGATTTCTCTCATCACCACAAGGTCTTCAAGGCCACCTAAAAACACACACTGGGGAGAAACCTTACCGCTGTGTGACTTGTTCTAAAGCATTTGCACATGAGAATTATCTACGAAAGCACCCATGTCGACCAAATGACAACAGACCTGGGAACTGTCCAGCTTGCAGTACGAAATTCAAAACACAAAGCACCCTGCAAAAGCACATCAAAGTCAATAGTGATTTGACAGCTCCAACTGGCGAAATCAGCACGAACTATGGCAAATGGCTTTGTGTCATGAAAAAAATTGAATCAGAGATCACTAAACAAAATAGAATTTATCAGTGCGTATTTTGTAACTATAATTTTAAAAGGGTGGATTACCTTGTCGAACACTATCGAAGCCACACCAGAGAGAAGCCATATTTTTGTCATTTGTGCGATAGTTCCTTCGGACAGCAGTCTTCTTTGAAAAAACATATTTTATGTCACACTGGCGAGAAGCAATTTACATGCAAGATTTGCAATTTATCGTTCTCGAGAAGTGCTCGTCTAAAGGAACACGAATTACTGCACAGTGGAATTAAAAATTATAAGTGTACTTATTGTGAGAAAGCATTTGCCCGTAAAACTCATTGCAGAGATCATGAATACACACATCAAAAAGAAACTCCGTATCAATGTAACTTATGTTTTGAATTTGTTTCATCAGCAGTTGGTTTAAAAACCCATATTCAAACGCATACAGGAGAAAAGCCCTACCGTTGTGGACTTTGCAAGAAAACTTTTGCAACCAAGCCGACGTTGCGGGCACATGAAGGGTCTCACAGCGCTAAAAAGACATTCGTCTGCCAACAATGCCCGAAAAAGTTTAGAACTAAAGGTAATTTACACAAGCACGTTTTCCTGCACACCGGCTTAAAACCTCATAGTTGTCAAATATGTGAAAAATCGTTTGCTTTCTTGGGAAGCTTGCGACAGCATAATAAAGCAGTGCATCATAAATTTAAGCAATACAAATGCAATTTTTGTGACAGTTATTTTGTAACAGTAGCTGAACTAGAGCTCCATACCCGAACTCATACGGGAGAAAAGCCCTATAGTTGTGACATTTGCGACAAATCGTTCACAAACAGTAGTGGTCTCCGAATACATGAAAATTGGCACACTGAAATTAAACGTTTCAGCTGTTCACAATGCCCCAAAAAGTTTACTGTAAAAACTAGCCTTAAGGGACACATGCGACGTCATAGTGGTCTAAAACCATATGCTTGTGAATTCTGCAAAAGGGCTTATAATGATAAAGGAAACTTGAAAAAGCACATTAAAGCAGTCCATTTTGGAATCAAGGACCATAAATGCAACATATGCGATAAATATTTTTCCGGTAGTGACAATTTGGCTAGCCATGTTAGAACTCATACAGGAGAGAAACCCCACTGTTGCAAAATTTGCTCTAAATCTTTCGTAAAATTGGGTGACCTGCGAGTCCATGAAGACCGACACAACAGCGTTAAGCGTCATAGTTGTCAAGAATGTCAGAAGGCTTTTGTTAGCAAATCTGAATTAAAGCGGCATATTTCCACGCACAGTGATTTGAGACCTTGTAAGTGCAATTCATGTCACAAATTGTTTGCTCGCTTTAGCTACATGCAGCGACACATCAAAACCGTTCATAGCAGCGGCGGCCAAGCGGAAGTGATTGAAAATTAATTTGAACTATTGTGTGCAGATTTCTTCCATATGATTTTTTTTACCAAAGTTGTGCAAAAATATTGATCAGGATCAATAGTAGGGCTTCTAAGTTTAAACGATACATACATTTTATAAAAATTTAATTAAATCAAGGAGACATATTCTATCAAAAGAGATTAAGGAGGCTCAAAAGAAGATTTTTGAAACATAGAAATGTGCAAAGTTTTTGTTGTTACGAATTTTAGAAAAACATGTGCAAACACCACGATGGGAAATTGATTTTGTGCCCCTTAAACTTTGGGCAACCTAAATGTTAATTTATTTTTAATACAGTGAATATTCTAAAATAATGTTTTTTTACTTTAACTGTTTGATTTAATATAATTTCTCTTAAATAAACCAGTTTTTACATAAATATAAGTTCCACTGTTTTGATATTTCATCAGCATTTTGAATTATTAGCATGTAATTTCCCATAATTTCATATTCATAGAGTTCATTTTTTTGTCTTGGTTTTAATTATGCCGCTAGTATTCAAACTATCATATGGGAAAAGCAAAAACAGGACGTGAATATGTATCCTATCCCTTTCACTTGAATATAAAAAAATTTCTGCAAAACCAGTAAACGTGCAGTAAATAGAGTTTGAAGCGAACAATTTTCCGCGAATATCGTATTGAAATTGCCCTAAGGCAGTACGACTTAATGTCAGGTTTGTTTCCAAATAACCAGAGCGTTTTATTGACTCTATTACAACTTTGAAGAAAATGTCAATAAGCAATATTTTTTGCTGTTGCATATAGCATGATTTTTTATTTAACTTTTACAATGATGAAACAAGAACGTAACATGTTACTCACATACTTTATTATATTGTAGGTGCAATTATTTGAACAAATAATATTTTAACAGAACATTCGATTAAATTAATGTTCTTCTTGTCTTCAAATAAAATTAATATTTTACAACTAAAACTGAAAAGAGAAACACAAATACATGATATACCAATACATACACTAAAAATGAAATCAATTTGTTATGACACAGTAAAATGTCAATTTTATTATGAAATCACCAGTGTGTTTGGATTTGGATGTTATCACTGGATTTGCGGTTTGTGGTGATTTTGTTATTTCACTTGACAGGACATATATGTTTTCCGTATTAAAGTACAACTGTCACTAAATATCGTATAGTAAAACTGAACTTGATTATAAAGAAAATGTTGAAATTCCTTAAATAAATTTAAGTTGTCCTTTCAAATTGGAATTTAAATAAAACGTTTACTGTCAATGTATTTAATATTTCTAAAAAAATTATTTACTTGTTGAAGAAAAACGGCCAAGAAAAAGTTGTTTTGGGTACATTTTTGTTAAGTAAATAAGCATTTGAGAAGTTTTATTTGCGTTTTGTCAGTAGTACAAATCTTTAATATTTGCAAGTCAAAATGTCAAGAAGCAGGTTTACGTAATATTTGTCCTATTTTCTACAGGATCATACTCAAAATATAGCTGTACTCGGATACATAATGCGGTAAAATTAAAATTAAAATGCTTAAGAAATTTTCAAACATTTAAATTAACTTTATAAACTATAACTTGAGTTGTGCTACCGATAATTGACACCAGCAGGTGCTCTAAAAGCAAACATGCATAATAGAAGCCAAATGGTTGTGTCACGTGCAATAAATCAATTACACTACAGTGCCGTTAAGACAAACATGGCATGCTTTTTTAGCAGAGACATGTAAAAGTACCTCATCACGGAATCAAGTATAATAGCAATTTTTGCTTCATGCATTTGGGCAAGGAAAGTCAACTAAGAGGTCATGTCGAAGCCCATTCTGGGAAAATGTATTTTAAAAGGCAACATTGCATCATTTTCATAGATAAGTAATATGAAGAGGCATTTAGCGATACACCATATTATGCAGAATAAACATATTTTGATATAAACTAAAAGGAAGTAATTGCTCTCAAACAAAACTAATAGGTAATATTTGAAATGTATTTCCATCAATGTGAATTATTATTTCGATGACTTCTAATTTAATGAAAATGTTATTATTTAAGTTTAAAGCAAAACGTATTAATCGTTGATCTTTCCGTAAAAAAGAAGGACAGGAAGCAACTTCATTGTCTACAGATTGTAAAGTGATTTGTAATATTTTTAGAATTGAGCTCAAAGCAGCTGCTATAATTCAATTTTAAAACTAACTGTGTGCTAGAAGTTGTTTTATAGTAGACACTTTATTTAAACGCTTCATTTAAAGTTACATTAAGGCCTATGCACAGAATTTAATTTTTAGTCGGGCGAATGAAGCTGGACTACTTACTTTTGATTTAGGATTAAAAATATACATGCATGCCTCTTTACGATGTCCGTCATTTGAGTTATGGGAAAGTATTATCGTTATTGCATGCCACCTATTTATTCCATAACCTCAGATATTTATACGTACTATTATATCATGTAGGTACACGTTGGGTTTCAGTTCGTCTTTTCGTGCTGTTTTTCCAACTATCAAACATACATTTTATATGTTTGATATGACTTCGTGTGCCAATGAAACAAGCCTGGCCGCTGACCAAATACATTGCGTGATACTAACCAGATGATGATTGGATTTTGTCATCAGACCTGTTGTACTTGTTAAGTTTGTATGTAAAATAACACAGCAAAAAATGTATAAATTAATTTTAGACACAAATTTGAAACTAATTACAAAATATTTGACTTATAAAACAGAGCAGCTAATCTAGTTAATTATTTAAGTTACCATTGAGCCAGCACGGAAAAGAGTATTACAAAAAAATTAAATGGTTTTTTTGCCAAACAGTTTGATGGAGGAATAAAATGTTTATACATGTGCTTTCATTAAAAACAATACCTAAATTTTAGATATTAGTGCTACCCAATAACCGGCTAATGAATATGTCATGTTTGCTCGTAAAAATATCAAAAGAATTTTAAGCCAACTAACAAATCGCGAATAAACAGATGCCAAACTATCAACAAGAATTAATAACAACAAAACAAAAGAGAATAATATGGTAAAACATTTTAACTATTATATATGATTAGAGAGAACGGTTGAAAATCTGTTACAAGCCATTTTAAACTATTTATTGGAACTTTGTTTTCAGATTGTTTCACTTACCGTTTTGAGAACACATTGCTGTAACGTTGATAAATCATCCGATTTCCAGCTGAAAAATCATTAGAGGTAGACTTGACCACGGAAACACAAAAATTGGTTTGGATTCTGCAGTGGAATATTTGCAAGGAATCCAGCCTTATTATGTCATGTAACACTCCCTCAAGGCTAAAGGTCTCTAGGTTGCCATTCATGTGAACAAGTTCACGGGGTAATACAGACCATAATACCAGACCAGGTCGTTATTTATTGCTAAACTGAAATGGCTCAGAGCAAAAACCCTAGTTTTCAGTGGATTTTCTGTGAAAAGGGATTCATTCGGAAAGATGACCTTGCCAAACATTATTACGTACATACTCGTGAGAAACCATTTTGCTGTGAATTTTGTGACAAATGCTTATCCATATCTGGTGGATTAAAAGTCCACATACTAACTCATTCTGGGGAAAAGCCACATAAGTGCAAAATTTGTAGTGTATCTTTTTCTGATAAATCTACTTTTTATCGACACCAATCTGTACACCGTGAAACTAACCAGCACAAGTGCAACCAATGTGGAAAATATATTGCACAGAAGCGAACATTGAAGAATCATTTGAATACGCACAAAACAGAAACCCCGTTCAATTGCTCTTTGTGTGAAAAATTTCTCTCCTCAAATAATTCGCTCAATTTTTACGTTATATCTCATACTGGTGAAAACCATATGTATGTAATATTTGTGGAAACGCCTTTAGGGATAATGGAAACCTTCGACGACATAAACTCTCACACAACCCAGTTAGACAATACATTTGTGCAGTCTGCAAGAAAACATTTCTGTCAGAGGAAAACCTCAAACAGCACATGCTAATTCACAGCGACTTCAAAGCCTTCAAGTGCAACGAATGCGGTAAATGTTTCTCGCGAAATGGAACTCTTACAAGTCATTACAAAGCAGTTCACCAAAAAATTAAGGATTACAAATGCGGTTTATGTCAGAAAGGATTTACGTTTGAAAGTCGTCTTGCCCAACATATGAGAGTCCATACTGGAGAAAAACCTTTTAAATGTGACATTTGTTCCATTTCGTATTCTCATCCGAGTCAATTGTTAACTCTTAATGCTAAGCGCCATCGGTGATCAACATTATGATGTTAAATATGACGTCATACACTCGAACAGCAATGATTGCGGTTAGAACACGTAATTTCTTCAAAAACATAACATGCTAACACGTCATTTTTATCAGTTTACGTGTTCACAAGAAAAAGCGTTACAGAAATTTGATCTCAAATTATCCAGGTAACCACAATTGATAGCAACTAAAATCTAATTTACGTAATCTTGAATGTTTGCATCAACTATAGTAAATATCCAGAGTTTACATGCCGATATTTTGTAAAAATTTACTGGCAGTGGTTGTCAAAAAGTTTTGAATTATGTGTCAAATATTTAATATAAATTATCTTTAAGAGTATGTATGGATCTGCCGGTCTCTTATATTTGTACAAGCGGTCCCTAACTTTATTTACTTATGGATGAAATAATGTTGTAGTGTAAGAAATCCTCTTTGGACAAAATATTCTAAGCATTCGAAAGAGAAAATAAAATATTTGTGTTTTTTGATGATGGCAGTTTAAAGAATCTGATTTTCCCAATTGTTGACCTTAAAAAGTAAACATTATAAATTTTGGTTGGATTAACACCAAAGTATTCTTCTTTTTATAATAATAAGATTTGTTTCGAATGAGTTTATATTTACATTAAGTTGACTATTTTACACCACCTTTATACTATTTTATTACCGTGGTTCAAATGCTGACATATTTCTAGAATATTTTCTACATTAAAGTTACTCCTTTCTTAACCTTTAGAAAATTTATTATTTAAACAACCAGTAACATAAAATAAATAGTTGCACAAAAGTTCGTTCAATTTTTGTTAAATTTATAGAGTAAGGAAGCGTACCTGAAACTGGCGTATGTAATAACTTCTTTTCGATTACTAGATTAAGTTGGAAAATGTTTGCCATAGAACGTCACCTTGTCTACAAAAGATTTCATGCAATAAGGTACATACATACATCTACTTTCTTAAGCCTGAATTTATATCTTACCGATTTTCTATTTAAGCGTTTAATTTAAGCAAAGTTATGATTTATAACGTTTCCAAACAGTTAAGCATTTTTCTCAAACAGTAATTCCAAGTTTTTTTCAAATGTGTGCTCGTGATTCATACTTTTTATCAGTTTTTCTTCCAATTCCAAATTTTTATTGAAAACTGTCTAGTTTTCTAATTTTGGCTGAAATGTATACAATAATACGCTTGCACACTAAAAGTATTCTCAATAATATTTGAATAAGTATTTTGTTGAAATGTGAGTCATATGAATTATTATGATCATATCAGTTGATGCATTAGCTCATAAAATTATTTTTAATTGATCAATTATTTTAATACAGCAACTGTATTTCTACACAAGCCAGTTAAAAGCTTATTTATCTGGAATAAGGGGCTTAGTTTGAAAACAAGACTTGAAGTTAACTTGTGTACGCAAATATTTAACAACAAGGCCCGTTGGGTGTTGAAGCGTGGGTTTAAGTATATTCCACTTCAAAACCTTTTAAAAACATAAACAGGCTTAATTGTAGCAATATAAGATGTATTATGCTCAACTTTATGTAAAAGCCAAACAACATCGTATTTTGGGACTGCTCATAAGCATGCAGCTTGTCACTTAGACATTATTTTGTCCGATACAAGTGTGCGGAAAAGGCTGTGTTTGTCTAGTATGTTTGGGTACAATGGAAGAGGGACATAATGTGTAGGTTCCGTAGTTTCAGAAATAATAACCAATTATTATTTTTGCATGTCACAGTACCGTAAAACTTGTATAGACTTTAGTTTGGTTTGAAAAACGAATAGTGAAACTCAAACAAAAGTTTTTTTTCCACACATGTCTGCATTAATTAAAGCACGAGTAAGTTTGTATATGCTAATATGTTCTTTCGTTACAATATTGTAAAATTCAATAGACGTAAAAATTTATTTAATTTATGGTTATGATAAAATTTTGGCGTTCTGAAGCAATTCTTAAATGTTGTTTTTATGATGACTTATCCAGGAATAAAAACCACTTTATCAACTTCAAAATGTTGAGCTTCCAGTTAATTAGAATTTATTAAAAAAAATTCAATGATAATTAATTTACTAAATTGACATAATATCTAAAACCTTAAGCACAATTTAAACACTATTCCAAAAATAGATAAATAAAATCGAATCATTAAATTCAAACAACAATTTTCATACGATCTCACACAATCATTATGACAAGATTATTCTGTGTTTTTATGTGAAATGATGGCCATTTAATTTATTGACGGTTGATTTCTGAATTAATATTTTTCGGTATCTTACAATTATAATTTATAAAAGTACCCATTCAGAACAAAGCCAATTTTAAAATGTGCGATTTTGAAGTGTAAGTTTTTATGCGACAGTAATTTGTCTTAAAGGTATAAAGTTTATAACAATAAAACAAAAATCCTTTTCTTATTTTCTAATGTAGTATGACCAATACAGATATAAAAAATACATTTTGCCCTATTATTTAAAATAACAAATTTATGAATTTCTACCAAACCAATTGTTATCCAATACAAACAATCAAGACAGAAAATTGAGTAATTATGAATGTATTCGAAAATGATCGATACAGTTAAAATTCAAAATTGTTGTAAGAATAAATCATAACTTTACAATTGCAAAATGACCTATGCTTATAATTGCTAGCAATTTCACCCACTTTTCTCAGAAATATTGTTTTTAGGGCAAATAAAAAGTTATTATTAGTTGAACCCAATAATCCAAAAAATCTTAAATTTTTATTTACTCATTATTTACCTAACTACTTATATCCAACACGATACTTGTATAAATAAATAAAAGATTGGGTGGCAAATAGATAAAAGACTTTTCTATGCTACCACAAAATAGATTCGAAAAGTCTGATTTTTTACTTATGTAAGGCCGTATGTTTATGTAAATGGCCTCTTTGTGTAAACGTTGCGAAGCATACTTGACACTTATAGGGCTTTTCCCCAGTATGAACTCTCAAATGCTGTGTTAAATATTCACTGGTAATAAAACGTTTGCCGCACAAATTGCATTCGTACTCTTTAATTTTCTGATGAACTGATTTATAATGGCGCTGCATGGAACATTTGTAAACAAACGATTTGTTGCAGTTGTCACACGTGTATGGTTTTGCACC
>JAQFXM010008891.1:0-10178 GCA_034693345.1 Entomobrya multifasciata | reverse complement strand
TACAATTAAAAGAAGCCCAGGATGAAAGCGCGTTGGCAAAGGCTAAAAGTGAAGAAATAGTGAGCAAAGCTGAAAAACAAGTTGAAGAAGTGAAGTCTGAGGAGGCAATTTGGAGAAATAAATGCATGGCGTTGAATACGCAGTTGGATGCGTTGGAAATTGAGTCAAAAGAAAAGGATCAAGCGATTGACAAAGCTAGCAAGGATTTCGAGGAGCTGGAGAAGAGAGTGCTCGATTGGGAAACTTCAGAGAAAGAAGAGAAGAACAAACAAATTGAAGAGCTGAAATTAAATTTTGAAAAATTGGAAAAGACAATCGCAGAAAATTCTGAAGAAAATTCCCGTGTTTTACAAGAACTGGAAAAATTAAGAAATGAAAACGAAGTTAAAAATACTGAGCTGGAGGAGAAAACCAAAACCATTCAACGTTTGGAAGGCGAAGTGGTAGATCTCCGGAAGAAGGACGCAGTCCTGCAAAGGATAGATAAAGAACTAAACGAGTTCCGACGCAAACGATCATTGTCAAGTTCAAGTTCATCTTCTGAAAATGAAACGGATGAGACCTCAGTAGTGGTGGCGATAGACGACAAGGGGAATGGTGAAAGTGGTACAGTCAACAAAACCGCAGTGCTGGACAGTCAAGGTGACGGTACCCCAATGGTTGCGGCTTCTGTTGGAATAGGGACAAATTCAGGAAGGGATTCTCGTAAAGAGAATAAAAAGAAACGACTCGAGAAGGCGAAAAGCCCAGCCGATGATGTCCAGCCCGAGCAACACATTTTTCCTATAACCAAGGTATAAAACATGATTTTAATTGTTGAAAATTAGCCCGTTTTTATTAGTATGCTACATTTTATACCATATTTTGTAATTGTAATTTTTTATCTTATTTTTATTACAGAACCCTTTGACTGGCAAGGACGACAGTACCAAACCGGAAGTGAGTGATTCATCAATGGCAAGTTGCAGTTCTTCTAGTAGTGGCAAACGGCAAAGGAAGAAAAGGAACAGTAAAAAGTGAAAAGAAAGTATGAATATTTGGAATCAACTAATGATAATGCAGGATGCAGGGAAAAAATCTGATTTTTTGCTTTGTAGAAATAGTTCTTGAGTATTTTTTCGCAGTGTGTACTACTTTATGATACTGTCAATGTTTTTTTGCATGTAATGAATTTGCGTGTCTTTAAAATAGTATGTTCTGTGTTATTTTACTTTTTTAAATGAACCATAATTTTGCATTGAACATAGAAATAGAAATCATTTTTCTTCCTTTTACTGAAACTAAAAGCCCTTTTAACAATATCGCAAGTTAGTATAGATGATAATGATAATCATAAAATGTCCAAAAACAACAGCGAAGCAAAACTATCCGTCTGCATTCGCATATTTTGATAATTTGGCTTGAATTTTTAAAAGCATTGTTAAGCTAATTTGTAATCTCTATAACCCTAGCACGCCACAAGAATAGCCATAAACACCAGAGATTTTATTAGCAATCTGTACTTACAAAAAAAATGATAATTTTGCTAGAATTTTGAATTATAAACCAACTATAATAAATCATTTAAATATATCTGATCAATTACAATTGCCCAAAGCTTAAAGTTTAGTTCAGCGGGGTGGCGATAACTCTGAATAGGAAGCAAAATAACATCATAGTTACACTGCAATCACAACCACATAGAATTATGCGTACAATTTCCCGTTTTTGAGTTCCTTCATGGAGAATTTGGAGGAATTTGTTGTTTTGTAAGATGAAAATGTGGGATGCAATGGAATTTTTATGAATAAATCAAATGAATTGTATTTAAAGCATGACTAATGATTATATATCAATTAATTATGTATTTCACGTATGTGTTAGTATGTTAGTTTATTTAATAAAAAAAATTGGACGTGTATAACATATCACATCACATATTTTATCTTTTTCCATCTTGGATGACAATGACAATGCACATAACCTCTTATAAACGTACTTTCCAAGTTTTTTTATTCATTGATTTTGATGATAATTAGCATGGCATAAAGGAAGCTGTTCTGCTGCAATCCATATTACATCATCCTAATAGCTGGTATAGCATCACAGCAAATTAAAAATTAGCAAAATAATTTTTAAATTAATACTTTTTAATGCAATGTAAATATTTTAGTGGTTAAACATTTAAAATCTTCATAAATATGACAAAAAATGAAGAATTAGCTGAAAAAACTCAAATTATCAATTGAATTATTTGTAGATTTTTACAACAGCTACAGTACTATTTTTTATGTGTAAAAAGCAGAGATGCAAGAGCAAGTGATAACTTAATGATTAAAATTGAGAATGTATGTATATTATTATGTTACTATAACTCTTGGTTTTATGCAATTCCTTCTTTTGTATTCCATTTTTGAACAGATTTTCAAAAAGTGAGCAAACTTCTAAAAATATGTTATTTAAGTTTAAAAAATAACGTATTTTTGGGAAATGAAAAATTAGATTTTATAGTCAAATCGTTTATTTTATTTTATCTAGTTACACATCTCCGATAAACTGATTGACCACAGTTTGAAAGTAAGTTATTTTAAATTCTGTTATCATCACAACACAACACAACTTAAAAACCTTGATCAAACGAAAGTATTGCAGTATTCAGAATTTATTATCACATTTACCAATTAGCACTTCAATATTCATTTTTTATTAATATTATTTCACGGTGACTAAAATACACGGGAGATTTCATTATCAAAGTGAAATTAAAATGATCGTTATAACTCAAATTATATATTTAATTAACCGCTTCTTTATATTATTGTCTCCAGTTGTTATCCCTGTCAGCTTTTGTTGGCCTACCAATGGCTTTTATGCGGTCAAGCTCCATTTGCAGAATTTCTTGATCCTTATCTGACCTAATGTACTCAGGCGAAAGAGCCTTCGCAAGGACCCTGACCATTTCATTTCGATCCCCTCGACGTTTTAATAACTTGACATAATCCATCAGACAAGGCATTACAGAAGGTTTCCTCAGCAGTGCCCGTTGATAACAGTCTCGGGCCCGGACCAACATGTTTTCTTCTCTGTAGAGGTTCCCCAGCTTGTGAAGAACGGATAAACTGTTTGGGAACTCTGTCTCCAGTTCCAACAACATTTCCCTCCCTCGCTTTTTATCTTCCTCAGGGGCATTCCCAAAATATAAAAACTCTGCTAAGTAAAGCTTACTCTTCATCTTCCATGACCCTTTTGAGATTTTTTCAGCATTCCTAAAAATAATGTATTATTTAGTACAGTAAATAAATGATCTGATTAAACTATTTATTTTCATACACTTACTGCAATGCTTCAACACATTGTAAATAAGTTACATGGTTCTCCCTCCAGTACCCTTCGTCTCGTTTGCGCTTTCTCGCCCAGAGCTTCTCTTTGAGCAAAAGACCGAAGTCCAGTGCTATCAATGGATTTTGGCCTTGGGAAAGATGATAAGCGCGCTGGACAAGGGTTCTCTCCTTTTCAGAAGGACCTCCTTGGTTGGCCCCTTTGCCTCTGTTCCGACGAATGCTCCGATAAGCATGGTGGCACCACACCAAACAAGTCGGATCTAGATCAGCAGCCTGAAAATCAAAATTTGATCGATTAGTAGTCATAGTGGTCAGTCATTTACAATAATAATACCTGCAAGTACAACTCAGTGATCTTGTCCCCTTCAATTTTTAGGTCCACGCCCAACATTCCTTTTAAAAAGCACACTGCAGCATTTGCTTCGCCTTTTCCAGCATTTAACTCTTCCCACATCCGGTTAAGTCTTTCCTCGTCATCATCTTGATCATCTTCTCCGATATTCCACCTCAGTGCATCTCTGCAGTACATGATAACTTGACACTGAGCGACTTCGGTGTCAAGAGTCCTATTAAAAAGGCTGTCTACCTGCTCCAGCATTAAACTAGCCTTGACCTTATCTCCAACTAGTATACACATGGCTGCACTGTTTAATCTATTAGCAAACAAAGTTGACACTTCTTTCCAGCTTCGTCCAACTTGCTGGTCCTCATTGCCATCATCCTCATCTTCTTCAGCACTACCGTATCCATTTTCACCCTCAACCAGTTTCAACAACCTCCCACAATAACTTTGTAAACTCTCGTTTTGGGACTTTGCCGATTTTTGGATGCAACCATTCATCTCATGAAGCCACTTTAGGTGACCTTCGACAACAACTCGATCACTTGCAACTTCCATATTTTAATGTGAACACTAACCGAGTTAACTGACAAATTAAGTTAAACTGTTTAATTTTTAACGTTTTCCACTATTACTCAAACGAAGATAGTCAAATATGAAACGACTGGATCGTAAATACTAACATACAACCAAACCATGCATGCAATCCACCCACGCAATGTAAATGCATCATACACGAGTATTCAGTATTTGTTTTATGTTAAACGTAATGTGTGTGTACACCATCGCTTCAGTTGACTTGCAGATCATGTTCTTGTTTTAATCTCAATCTACTTTTTCATAATGAACAAGCGTAACAACACATTTTTGTCAGCTTTGCAGTTTCAGAGAGCTTGGCGTTTCAGCATGCAAGCGTATTGGGAACGTACAAAACGTTTCAGTTCAGAGTGAAACGTTTTTAAGTTTCATTCACGTTTTAACTGGGCGTGGTGACATACTGACGCCAGAATTGAACGCAAATGTTTATGGCGCTGGGAAATTTTTTATGGATTTCGAAAGTTGTCGTCAGTCAAAATTGGTCATAACATATTTAAAGGTATATTAAGAGTAGGCATAACGATCATGATAATTGAAAAAGCATGATGGTGATATGATAAAGGAATGTAAGATGATGAGAAAAAACCATCACCAAGAGAAAAAAGAAATAAAAACGTCATTTAATATTAGATCGGCCAATTATTTATTAAATTAAACAGTTACACCAATAATTACTATTCATAATAATTGTTGTAAGTTTCATCTTTGTGAGATTTATTTGGAATAATATTTAAAAATATATATTCTAAACATCTTTAGCATTCATATGTTAAATGTATGTTATATATTATTTTACACCTATCATTTGTTTCTAATTAAATATACTGATTCTTCAGACGTTTATTAATATAATTGTTTTCACCAAAGCACATTCTCATTTCACATTCTCCTTATCTAAAGTACACAAATTACCTCTTCCAGAATAATTTCCCTCCGGACTGGATAAAGAAAGTCCAGAGTCCATTCCAATATTCATTCATCCCAGTGACAAAAATAATCAAATTTTACCATTTGAACAGCTCGAAAGCTTAAGCAAACGCGCAACTTGCTCCTACGGAGGAATATACCTTTATGCTTTTTAAAATATCGAATATTAATTCATGAAGTATTTAAATTGAATATTTTATTTGTATGATTTAGTATAAACTTGAACCAAGATATACTATTTTGTGGTATTTCAATTTTAATCTTATTTTAAAATTATTCAAAAATCTTTTCTCCAGAAATTTCAAGGACAAATTATTGCTAAGGATAATTTTCATTTGAAATCTTATCACCGATAAAAATTTAAATTAAACTAGAACAAATAACCCAGTTACATACCTACATAAAAACCGTCCATGGAGTGAAAATGAGTAAGATTAAATGCTGCTTGTATTTAATTGGTTGCAAACATGCATACAAATGTTGAAAAGAAATGTGTATTTTTAACTATTTATAAACTGGAATAAAAATAAAACCGAAAATGAACAAAAGAAAATTTTAATTCCGACCAATTTCATGAATTCTACTTGCATTTCCGGTAATCAGCTCAAAAGTATAAATATCGTTCGCAAACTCCGAAAATGCATCATAATTTGTTGGCTCGTCTGACAAAACTTACTACCAAACTTGGAACTTTTAAAGCCCTGAGTTTCCAGTATAAAATCAATCCAGAGCTTAAACGTTAACTTATTTTGTTATTGCTGAATAAGTATCCAATAAAGTAACCCAGTACCTGGATTGGATTCCAGCTTGGCATCCAAATGGGCAGAGTAAAAATTACAGAGAAGCCTGGAGTTTGGCCTTACGTTCTGGTGAATGACTTCAAGTCACCTCCGTATTTTGCGTATGAGCATGTGGACGAAGATGGAAAGCGAAGTTTCATTAGAGTGTAAGTTTACCTTAATTTAATTGATTGATTTTAAATTATTTGAACTTATCATTGTCGTGTTTTAATTGTTTTTAAAACTTATAACATTTTTGTAATTATTACAGACTCAAAGGTGCTCCAGAGGAAGATGCCGAACCAATGCCGATAATGAATCTCAATAAGAAACGAAAAGCAACAATCACAAAGTTTTTGAGGGAGACCCTGAAAACTCCTTCAAAGTACGGGGAATTCATGAGCAAAGATTGGATCCAGGAACTCCTCAAGTTACTGGACCTGTTTGATGAGCGATATGTTGAAGCTCGCTCACACGCTGTGGAGTTATGGCTGAAGCACGCAGCCTTTAAAGAGGTAAGGTATCATTGAGCTTCCATCAGCAAATAATTTGATTTTTTTTCATGTTATCACATTTCCTAACTCTTTTTCTATGGTTTTGATATTTTTGTAGTTGCTCAAGAAAATCGGTGAAAGTATTGCAGCAACCGCAGCGGCAGCAAAGGTTTCTGAGGAATGCACTGCGTCTCCATCACCATCATCCTGTCAGAAGGGACAGAAAAGGCAAGCCTCGGAGAAAGATTCTTCAGATGACGATGACCTGTTCACTCCCGTCGTAGTAAGGGTAAAGCGAACAATTAGACGAAGAGAAAGATTGATTGAAATGGATTGAATTTGGGGTTGGATGGACACTGGAGGAATGCATGAAGATGAGGAACCGGAATGTTTTTTTTGCAAAAGGATTTGAATTACAATTTTGCAATGCTTTGTTGGAACGGTTACTTTAACAATTCAGAATATGAATTTTTGTTGTGTTGTTTGATGATTTTTTGTTGTGTTGTTTGATGATTTTTTGTTGTGTTGTTTGATGAATTTTTTGACGCACAGTTTTTCCTTCTGTTGATTAGTATTGATTAATGAACTTGATGATTTGAATAAATTCAGACTAGATTGTCTATTGTCCACGCACAGCTAACAAAATTAGATGACTACAACTTACAATTAAGCTTATTATACTTCATAATCGATAATCGGATTTGCAATATCATCATATCATATGCATATGTATGACACATCGTAAGTTAACTAAATGAGAAACCCCAGTAAAGGTAAAGGCAATACACAGATGCAAAATCATGAAAAAGGGTTGCGTACATGTTGGCAAAATAATTAGCAAAAAATCACAGTCATCAAAAAAGGAAGCAAAGCTTAGTTTGCTTTGTTTTATTGCATTTGGCACAATTTCCAAACTGAATTCAGTTGTGCTTTTTTATTGTGTTGTCTTGGCTTTAATGTTTGATGACTCACACAAGCTTGTTGAATGGTATTAACTCACACTCTCTTTTTCTAACACCAGGTCAACAGGTACAACAGAAGAGTCTTAAGGAATTTTAAAATAAAATTAATTTTTAAAACGTAAGCAATCTTCAATTTTCAATATTTTATTGGAAATACATCCGGTTAGTTCCATAAATGGTCGTTTAAAAAAAAATTAGTGTAAAATATACTGCATTCAGCATTTTTTAAATTGTGATTTGACTAGTTTGCGATTTTTTGTGTGCATTTTTCAGTTTTCTTCACACGAACGACTAGTATAGGCGTTAGTGGGCGGATGGATAGAATTTACCATTACCTGTTCAGTTGGCCAATAAAGGAATTTTAAATGGTAAATTTATTTGACATCTTAAATGTTCTAGTACATTTTTGAGCAAATTTTTATAAGCTGTGCTGGCAGAGCTGTAAATTTTTATGTCTGATAAGTGGACGCTTAAGAAATGGAAATTCAACATTCAGTGTGGTTTAAAGTCAAATTATCGTATGTGTATTGAATATTTTACAGATAATTTTCGTACATATTTGGACAAATGTTTCTCATATCAACCATGACCCATGATCGGATGGATGATTTCCATTCCAGCCAAGCAACCTACTTTATTTGCGTTCAACTAAGGAAATTGGACTGCTGAAAGGGTGGATGAGGATGAGCGAGACTGCTTTCATCATCATTTTAACTAATTATAAGGTTTCCATCAATATTGGAAAATAAGACTTTAATGTTGATTTGTGTATTACTGAAAACAACGTAATTTTAAATAGTATCTGTGTCAGATATGTTATGTATCTACTCTATATGTCACAAACCTAACATCTTAATGTAAAAGGTGAAAGGTATCTTCAACGATTTAATGCTAATTATGCGGTGCTTAACGTTTGTACTTTTACCGGTCAAATATGCAATTGGATCCCACTTGTTTCAAAGAAATCATTTAAATATTTAGTATCCCTAATTGGATATTTGCAATATTTCCGTTTTTTAATCCTAAAGAGTTTTGTAGTAGTTAAAAAATATGCATTAAAATAATTTAGCATGATTAGTTTTAAAAGCTTAGAATTCTTTGCAAGGGCAAACTTGTTGAATTGTAGTAAAAGGCAATCATGTCTTCTAGAGATAAATGCTGTTGTAAAAAAGTGTCATATGTTAGTCAGTAATGTTGCCATACAAGGTGATGATAGAGGGAAATGGATCTCCTGTCAAAGATCTTAGAAGTACGTTTTTAAAGTCACGGAAAAAGAAAGTAAAATGTATTGCTTGTCTTAAATAACAGATATTACACACCTTAATGTAAAGGTCCAGTAATATTTGATATACTAATAATCTAAACTAGTTTTAACAGAGTAACGTAGGTCAAGCATGAAGCTTGACACGAGAAAAAGCATTCTTCTTCTGCTAGCCACTTTAAGAGACCAAAAATAGGTCGTTTAGACTTTAAAAATAGTTTTCATGTAGATAATTTCTCATTACCAAAAATACCTTTTTTTAAAGTTATTATTTAATATTTTATGCGTGTCAAATATCTTGTTGTTGTTGTTGCAAAACTACTTTCACTTTTCCAAAGTCGTAAAGAAAAAATGTATTTTCTTTTTTGTGTGTAAAAATGTTTACGTTGATAAGGTATATGAACGTGATAGTTTTAAAGGCTAATTTTGATGTTTGAAAAGGGGTATTCTGGGAAAATGTGATTAATTGAGAAATGATAAGAAAACAATTTACGTTTAGGTTGACGGTTTCAGTGATAGATAATAAACTGATGTAATAAATATGTTAATGTGAAATGAAGCGTTCGATTTTACACTTCCCAGTTATTAAAAGAAGCAAATGATTTCACTTAAAACTAAACAAGCGGTCAATTATACAAAGTAAATATTATAGTCTGAAAACTTTCGAACTTTTTTTTGTTCAAAACATGTCAGAAATATTAAGATTTATGTACTTTTGTTCTTATTCTAATTGCATTGGTAATTAGCAAGCAAAATCATTTTCAGAAACTCAATAATAGGTAGCCGTTTGGTAGTTTATATTTAAACGTGAATAAGAAAGAAATGTGAAAATTATTTCTTTGTACGTATTTAGATGCGCTGACATTATAAAATTGGTATAGTTTAAAGAATTTAAAGTTGCTCAAGATTAAAATTATTACGCAGTTTTTGATGCAATTTAGTCCTCTAATTTTACGTAAGCTTTTTGGATTAAGCTATTCTGTTTACGCTATTCCGTAAAAACTAAATATTCAAGTTAAAACTTCTTGTTCAAATGTATTTAAGAAACTGTTAAGGGTAATTTTACAGCATTATGAAAATCTACCGAAAGATTGAAACAGATAATAACGTGATAACAAATCATTTTAAAATTGACCAATTACGCCCATTATCATTTATCATCACCATTCAAGCTATTTGTTGGAACTGTAGTTAACTGTTTTCATTTTTGATTTCACTCGGTATTAGTTCTAGATTTTGTTTAAGTTGTAATTGAATTAAATAAATGTTTCTGTAAATATACAATGTATATTATATTAACCATTTTTCTCTAAAATGAGTATTCTACGCATCTTTATTTGAAAATAAATACGTGCTAATCTCATTCAGTTTACCGAATTCACCTGAGTATACATTCCACGTTGCCCCAAAATTGTTAAATACAGGCATGCATATTATCTGTGCAGCTCGTGAAAGCTGAGAAAAGATTCTTTTAAAAATTTGGTGCGGGGGTGGGCGA
>JAQFXM010008890.1:0-10179 GCA_034693345.1 Entomobrya multifasciata | reverse complement strand
GAGTTAATGGAGGATGGGAGTTCATGCAGTGATACACAGGAGATATTTTATGTTTTCGCTATTCCGCTTATTTACTCCCATTCTTCTTACTGCTTCCGAAATATTATTTCGGGCGTTCTACTAGTATATTATAAAATGCGAAGATACTTTTGAAATTCGCATAATACCCCGAAAAGGCTATTTGTGTACATAATACGTATATTCTGTAGTTTTTATCCTCAAATATAAGTTTAACATATTATTTAAGTTTTTAAAAAACCTTAAAAGTGAAAAGTGAGTCTTCCAAAGCATAGTAAGTAGTTTGTACGTGCATTATCTAAAATTACAGTAATCAGGTTTTTAGTATGATTTTAATTAAATTGTTTCGTAATATACATAGATTCCCTAAAGTGTTTCTTCATAGTAAGATCGTGTAGTGTAGACTAAAGACTAATTGCTTCCTTTATTTCCATTTCTTAAAATGTTTAATATAAAGAAATCGATTATAAGGTAAATTTTTGATGGCAAACAGATAAATTGGTTAAAGCGAAATAAAAAACACTGTATTATTTTAGCTTGTATTCTACTCACTTCTTAAGATTTGTTTTTACGAGGCTTTCAAATGATAAGGGTGATAAAATTAATATTATTTTCATGGTCTATTTCTGTCATTTAAACAAATCCTGTCCTTTTTCACCTTTTCTCTTGATGATGGTCCCACTTCCATCACACCATTGTCGTTATTAACGAGATGAAGCTAAAGATTGTAAATCATGGAGGTAATAATAATATGAACTGCGTGTACGATTTGAGGCTTAGTAGAAAGATGACTGATTGCACTTGAAATCATTTCCTAAAAAATGGTTAGTCTTGACATAAACACAAAAAGATTTGTTCATTGTTGCCTGTTGTTGGTGCTAAGCTGAACAGACAAATAACATGAAAAGAATATTAGTTGGTAAACCCTATGTATTGAAGATTCACACAACCAAGAAATATAATCACTGAAATATGATTAATAGATGACACATCAATGAACCAACCTAAACGTAGCTACGCCAAACTTCGTTATAACGTACCGTCAGAGGAAGAATAAATTTTTATAAATGTGAAAGCTGTTACAGCAATACATATCATAAATTAAAAGAAATTTTTACCGGTAAAAAGTATGTATTTACGATAACTCCAACCAAATTGCATAGAAAGTTAGCGTTTGATACTTTTTACAAGACAGACGGACAGATATTCTCCCTGTGAGTATTTTCAAATGAGTCCACACTCGGACTTCATATCAATAAATAACAGCAGTTAGAGAGAAACACTTCCCTTTCTTCAAATTATACAACATCCAAGTTGGAGGGCTTATTTTTAAGTGTCTATGAAAGCATGTTTGTACTTCTACTGTGACATTAAATAATCTTGGTTTTGACAGCTTGGCAGGTTCAGTCCGTAAGGGGTCCTGCCCCTAGCCATCAAAATGTAAACATTCCCTATTCACCTGAATGCTGACGAAACATTAAAACAAATATTTCATCTTGCTTTTATAGTTTACTTATTTCTTGTACTGCTTATATGCAAAGATGCTTCGAGCCCATTATTTTAAATTTCATAGGATATACCCAATATACTACTATACTATAAAATTATAATGGGATATATGGATATAGTTATTAAGCTATTTTTTTAAAATAGCTGAGCAAGTGCTTCTCATGAATTAAAATCCTTTTCAAGTAACAGCCATTAAATCTAATGCAAAGTGCAGCCGTTAAAGTATTAAAAATATTACATAACCTGTATACTATAATTTGTTAACGATTCCTAGCAGTTCATGTTCATATTCTTCAATGAAAGTGAAAGCATCATTTTCTCCATGTCTTCATTTATAATCTAGTGCATAAAAATATAAGCAGAATGTCATGCTATAAGGAACGATTTGCAATTTATGAAAACTCATATTATTTTTTGAAGATAGGCCATGTAATACAGCATTTTCACCTTCAATGGCTTTCGATCATAATTGCATATAAAGAATGGAAGAATATTTACATTTACAAGCACCTGCAAAATTAAATGGGTTTGATGAGCAGCCATCATCGTTCTGTAGTTGGCTATTTTTTGTTTGTATTATTTGTACTGATTGTTGAGTAGGATAATCATTGAATCAGCTAATTGTGGCATGAGTTTTAAGAAACACAAATATAAATCCCTCTACCGAAGTGTAACGCAAACAGTGTGACACCTGCAATAAACACGAACACAAGTACATCAGTTGAAGTCATCATAATAATACTTAACTTACTTAGAATGTGTCATACTTTTGTTGTTTTTTCATGTTGACTGTCAACGAAGACGAAAGAAGCATTTTTGGTGTTTTCTTGTTGAAGGAAGCAAAACACCTTTTCTCTCCTTTTCTTGGGCACGCTCATAAATAAATCGGCTAACATAAACTGGGATGGGATATGAAATTAATGTGACTCTAAACCGAGCTAAGTGCACGGAATCCGTACATAAAATAAAACACCAAAACTATATTAGACAAAATGGAATAGTCAGTCAAAATTAAAAGAAAACTTAGATAAAGGATTCATGACATAATTTGTTATTGTTTTAATAGTGTATTTAAAATTATTTGCTGAGGGTAACGTCTAGAGGGGGAAGGTAAACCATGACATCCCATCTAATCGTAAATGATTGAATAGAAGCCAATAGATTACTTTAACTTTGCATAGGTTTATGTCAAAACGTCGTTTTATTGTTCATAGTAATTATTGTCTGTACGCCATAAAATTTATAGCTTGTACACATTATGTCCATTTTATTTATACCAAAATTCCGACTACCACCGAGCAAAGAGAGCCAGCCAGCTACTTTTTTATCGACGGACATGCAACATGTCGTGGACTTTCTAGCAGCAGCCTAACATATAGCTTCATAATAATGCGCACTCAAATGCATATTGTAAACTAACCACCTTTCCGACTAGACATTGTCTTTAAAAATACACTAAATGAACTGAAAAATGAGAAGCTTGGTCACAAGGTTTATTTATTTTTTAAACAATGACAATGAGACTAGAGGTATTATGTAATGAAGGCTTGTGTCTCGTGGCAATATGTGCTGCGATGTATGTTTTGCACAAGCTATTTGTTTTTTCCATTGTTCAATGTATCATTAGTCGACGAGAAAAAAGGTACTTGGGTTTATAAAAAGGATGGGATGACTATGATCACCATTTTTTAGAAACTTGTAAATTACAAAGCAAAATGCTGATGCTGAGCAAAAGAAAAAAAGTCGAGTCCAAGGGCCCCATTTTAATGGCAGACAAGACAAGGGACACACGCCAAACACAAAACACAACTTGGTGGTAGAGAAAATAGCATGGTCTCCATGCCCTTTGACACCAGCATTCTTGGTTCACTCGTTTTCAGCAGCCAGATGTAGTCCGTTGTCCTGTCTATCAACTACCATAAATTTGATGTTCATGTACACTAACGATAAGTTATACTTTTGCTTTAATTCCCGTCATATTATATAATCAGTAATCCGCATTTCCTCTACAGTCAATTACAAGCACCGAGCACCTCTATCAATCTTGTATCAAAGTACCCCAGTTTCTTTACCCACAGTCAACTCTACACAGCTTTGCTTCTACCATATCATAAATTATTTTTCTTGTTGTAAAAGTCATAACAGATTTTGACAGATTGTCAAAAAAACCTTAAAGGTAGTTTATTATTTTTACAACCAATCTTTCATGTTTCCATGTTGTGACATTGCACACAAGCATTCATGTTGTATTTACGCACTGAAGTGTGATAATAATTTATATTTCTTAAAATACAGGTAAAAGGAAGAAAGATTCAAATTTTTAGTTATCTGGCAAGCTATACATACTTTCCTCATAAACACCTCACCTCATCTTGTCCCTCAGAATTAGATAAACTGTGTGTGTTTACCAACTTGTCTTGTAATCTTTATTTTATAATTGAAATCTTGAAAAAAAGTACCAAATAAGGGATTATATTTATGGCCTCAGCAACCTCATCAGTACACTTACTATCAAGTTTCATAACAGAATAATATGATGGTTCAATATAAATATGATGAAGCGATTTTAACAAGCCAAGTCATAATACTGAATGATATATGAACAATATCAAAAAAAAATCTCCATTTTCCTCTTGTCAGTCACATAATCATAATACAGAGATACCCTTAGCCTTAGCCCTTAGCCTACTCCACACACCAACAATTATGAATTACGCATAAAACTGTGCAATACGTCGTATAAACACTTTTATTATTATTATTATGATTATGACGTGATGTAAAGTGTGGATGTAGAAGATAAATAAATAAATAAACTTCTTTCGTACTTACAACAGCATTAGCATTATGTATTTATGTATATTGAATTTTTGAGCACGTGTTGCTTACTTTTCCCAGTCAGTCGTTAACATGACAGGTTATTTGGGGATAAGAGTCAATAAAATGTAGATTCTCAGCTCCCCTACTTACTTCACCATCATCATCAACTTTTTCCCCAAAAGATAATACATTACTTTTAAACTATTTGAAAGATTCTCTCTCTCTCTCTTTCCTCTCTGCTCAAGTCAAGTCAGTCAGCAGAGCAGTCATATAGCCATGGACCATCATGGCTCTCCACGACGAGAATTCATTCTGTGTTTTGTGGGTCCAGTCTAGCTTACACAGAGTTCTCTTTAATTTTTCTTACTTTATTCTTCCTTCAATAAATACATAAATAAGCACTTAAAGCCTTCATTTGTTTCCCAACAATGTATACAGTATAAAGCAAACATGGTGCTAACATGCATGCACAAAACAAAACAACCATTTGACAGAAGCTTTGTTGACTTATCAAAAATTGCTGAGGAGAGGGATGAGGCTGAGGCATGCTGTAATGCAATACAAGTATATTTATGAAGTAAGGAAAAGAGCACTTTGCCATTGCCCAACAAAACTTCCTACTACTTAAATTGCTTTCTTTGACTTTTTATTATATTAGCATTCTTAACTTGTTAAATAAGCGTTTTTGAGAGTTGTGATTTTGGAGCACAGGCACATCTCCTTATTCTCAATTAAGCTTGATAAAAGGCAGTGTGTGGTGGTATGGTGGTGGTGGTGATACGGATGATGATGATGTTGATGCTTAGTTAGTAAAATAAACTTGAAGAGATGATGTGTGTAAGTAAGCTAAGAAGAAGATCAAAACCTACATAAGTTTGATGATGGATTGATTTGACGGGGACAGAACAGCTTAACTTGAGAGAATTTTTGTTTGACTTGGTGGGAAGGGAATTTTATATACTGCCTGTCAAGAAGAGAAGTTGTTTGTACAAGAGAAATAGTAAAAATAATAATAATGCAGTAGTAATAAGTATGAAATTGCAGTAGCAACCACCAGAAGCAGACTACATATAATAATAATAACAACAATGGTAATTATGGTAGTGATGTTGGTGGTGGTGGCATCACAGGCAAGCCAGCAGACGGGAGGGGAAAGCCTGGACTGGCCTGGCCTAGCCATTTTTCTTGGAAAATAAAAACGAGCTGTGCTGCAATATGCAGTCTATATAACAGCATATTATATTTTATATATATTGATGCATGTTTTGTCTTAAGTTATGTTTCGAGGAGGATCCTCCTCATTCTATCCATCCATTTTCTTAATACATAATCATAATAAATAATAAAATGAATAATAATATTTTTCATTATTTTCTACTTTAAACAAACGAAACCAGGTGCAGAAAGGTTATCTTCTTCAAAAAAAATTGACGTATGACTCTAGTAATAAATACTCAAACGACTGTATGAACTAGAGTGCCAGTTTTATTACCTTTCTTGTCTTGTGAGTCATACTGCATTGCATTCAGTAATAATGACAACTGACAACACTAATTTTTCAGTCAGTTCTCCATGAATAGAAGCTGAATAATTAAATTTTCCAGTGTAATTGATATTCCAATCCATACTCACTCATCAGTCAGTCAACTTAACAGAAAATGTTACATGCACTCAATATTGAAGATAAAGCGTAAAAAAATCAAATATCTGATATGATCACTCATCAGCACGTTCCACTCCAGCTCACTTAATGTAAACTGTAAAAAAAACTGTTTGGATAATGGGATTGAGTTCCTTAATCGTGATCAGTAAGTGAAAAGTGTGCTTCTTCTCATTGTCATCATTCTCAGCAATGGATCATCAGAAAAGCAAATTTATTTATTTTACATGGTACTCGTTTATGGTTACTGCTATTTTTCATAGATGAATATTCATAGCAAAAAAAGGGCCTTTCAACTCCTTGAATATTTTAATGCTGCTCATATTGCTTCCGGTTAGCTTCACAACTTGCTGTCATTAGCACTATTTTTAAAAGACGATATATATATAGGTTTTGTTGAAAGAATTACAGCGAAATATAACAATTTAAGAGAATAATACGAAGAAACATCGTTTTCACACTAAAATTTTCATGGAAATCATCACTGTCAGATGTAATCGTCACCATCATCATAATATAAGCTTACACACACTCAAGCTTCCATCATCACCAGGAAACCATTAAAAAGTTTAAAATTTCCAGGATCAGCAACATCTTTTTGTCAGCTCAAACTTGGTCCAAAAAAATGAACAGCCTAAAATAAAACCCACACATTATCATTATATTTATGATTTTACGTTCATGTTACAGATTTTTTAAAGCTGGATCTCAACATATCATACACACATACATACATATATACACAATTTTAAAAACTCCAAAAGCCTCTCTTGTGTTTTTTTATTTCTGTACATTTTCCCCCTCAAACTCCCATTAACCGTGTCTTGGCTTGTCTATGTCAAATCAATATCATAAACCAAAGCCTCAATTTACTTTTCAGTTCAGTCAATATAAAGTTTTTTTTTAAAATGGGTAAAAGAGAAGTCAAGTTCTCCTTTTCTAATCATTTTTGTTTTTGCCCTCACCATAACCATCAACATCACATCAATATCAGTAGTAACAGTAGGAAAGGAACTATCACCCACCACCATCGTCATCATATTCACAAAATTACCATCTACTCTCTTTCCTTTCTCATCCTCAATCCTCCTTCACCAAACTTTACTCGCTTGTGTCAAAGTGAAGAGACAGCAGCACAAAATATTATAGACGTGAGTTAACAAGGATGGATAGATGGATAGATTGTGTGTAAAGCGAATCTAAAATAAATGTCTGGTGTGTCCTCTTCTCTCCTCTGGTCTGTCTTCCAGAGAGAAGAACACTATCACCATCACCACCAACAGAATAAAGTGAGTGAACAGTGAGCACTGTGGTGTCAGGCATTAAGCAGGCAGTCAGAGAGTCAAAAGACGTGAAAGAAGACTTGGACTGGTGCACCACAGCTTTGGAAAGCCAGTCGACTTTTGTCTTTCTACCAGTTAGGTAGGCGATTAGTCGTCCGCCGGTATATATACATGCATAGTCGCATTTATTTGCTCTCTGTTGCTCTTTGGCTGTTGTAGTCCTTTGTTCAAAATAAAATCATTTTTTATTTCATACACATTTAATCTTTACGAAAAAATCATTTGTCTTAAATTGTCACTTTTTTTCTTCACGTCAGTGATTTTTTTTAAAATCTGTGTAGATACTTATCACATTATCATCACCAGTTTAACTCAGTTAAAAAGTCAGTGAGAGACACACGCTGTTTTCAGTCTTCAGACAGATTCTCTTCAAGAGAGTACCATATCATCAACCGTTCTGTTAGTAAACACAAGTTTACAAGTGAGTTTTTTTCTCTCTCTCCATACTGCTGCCATTTTACTACGTGTTTCACGTCTTTACGAGACACTCTCTCCCAATAATCCCAACCTTATCATCACGCATGTAATTTATATGACATGACAAGTGTTCAGTTCGTGAAAGGTCATTTTTCATAGTACTATTCCTCTTCTGTTGCGAGTTTCTCCAACGAATAAAATATTATTGCATGCATGCTGTTCAGCCTAACAACTCCTGGGGTGGTTGAAGTAAAAAAAGAAAGAAATATCGTGACTGTGATCTTGGTTGTTGTGAATTTATTACAGCTCTTATAATTACTGATTTTAAGTGTCGATTGGGACACTGCCCTAATCAATCACTGGATTTTTTTGTGAGACAGTGTATCATTAAAAACCATATTCACTCACATAATATATTATCCATGTACTTTCCATTACGTTTATCTTGACAAGTGTCATAATGCCCCGTGGTGGAATGAAAGTAAAAGGGTGAACATATTTTACTGTGAATATAGAGACGAGAAGAGCAAGTAAACCACCTGAACTATTGATATTTTTTGCAAGGACCATTAGTATTTCTCTTCTTTCATGTTACATAATCAGTAACAAGCTTGCAATCTGCTAATGATGTCAATACTGAAAGAGATGGGGATGGGTCACAAGGGAAAATGTGTTACTTCGGACTGTATTTCCACTGAAGGAGAAAGCAAAATGAGAAATATGGGATTTTCAAAAGGAAGCTTTGAGTCTAGTAGCCATACAATAATGAATGGTTGTGTAGACTTTGTTGATGATAAAGAGAACAAAGGAAGGCAGACAGAAGCTGGCAATTTGAGTATTGACTTAGTCACACCTCAATGGTTTTTCTTGAGTAATAAGCAGAGCAATAAAGAAAGCCATTTGTGTACATCAGTTGTCTCTGGATCCTCATCCTCCTCCTCCTCCCCCAGCTTCTCTTGTGCTAGTGCCAATAATAACAGTAATAATAGAAATAGTGTGAGTGAAGAGGAAGTGAAGCCACTAAGAGATAATTTGGACGAGTACGTTAATAGTCAGGGTCAGAATAACCATCATCACCACCACCAACAGCACCATCACTCCACTCTTCCTCAGCAGTCAAAACCTCTGGTGTTGACACACGACCAGAGGAAAATGAAGAGAAGAAAAAGGGGCAACATCCGAAACAGCACCATTATCACCATCAACTGCAGAAGTATATTAAATGGGAGCAGCAGCAGCATCAAAAGCAGCTTCTCATTTAGTTCCCTTCTATTTGGTCTCATGTTCACCATCGCAAGTCTCATCCACTCAAGTCACGAGCAGTCCTTCTTCTCCCCCTCAAATGATGAGTGGGATAGTGGAAGCTTCCGGTCCGGTACTTATGGCAATGGTTACACATGTGTCAACATTCCAGTCAATTTCACCCTTTGTAAAAACATTGGCTACAATAAGATGATGATCCCCAATCTTCTTGGACATGACTCACTCCAAGAAGCAGAGTTTCACGTTAGTTTCAAATATTTCTTTTCTCCTCTTTAACCATAACGCATAATATTACAAGCATGATCCTATTATTTCTCGTTTTGTTTGGATAATCTGTTTTCCATCCATAATGCCATGTAATCACAAAGTACGTGCAGTGCATAGCGTATGCCCTAGATTGCACCTTTCTTAGAAGGAGAAGTAACAGAATCTGTTGTAATGTTTTTGAGACAGAATGAATGTTTATTTTTTGCATGATTTCTTCAGTTTTTTTTCGTCTTCTTTTTTTCCCTTGTACAGTTAAAGGAAACATGCCACGAAATACCACACGTACGCATCAATTACTTGAAAGCACAAGTTAACACCAGTCCAGTGCCACACATAAAACCTCCATTTCCTCATTATATCACTTCACAAATCACAGTATATTTATCCTTAATCCTTGCCTTTTGCATGGCTTTGGCTATACTTGTTTTTCAACATTTTCATAGGCACGAGTTGTAAGGAGATGATGACGGCTGGTGTGCATATGTGTCACTTTACTTTGTGCACAATAAGTATATTATGATCATTATGCATTGACTACACATTACATTGCACTACTGACTATGACTCAAAGGGCTGATACTGATAACCCATGTAAGTTGAGCAGTCAAAATGAAAAAAAGTCGAATGCAGTAAAAATCAGTAAAATGGTTTAGTTGGAAGGTGATGAAAGACAAGTATTTAATGCTGATAAATAAATAATTTAGAAGTAAATAGCCATGTAATCACTAATCACCATGCAGAATAGCAGAGATAACTTACCTGAAAACCTTACAGGTAGTCAGGTATAAGGTACAGGTAAAGGTAATACCTTTACCTGTACCTTCTACCTTACAGAAATTGTTGGTTTACCTATTACCTGTACCTTCTACCTTAAGGAATTCC
>JAQFXM010008889.1:0-10180 GCA_034693345.1 Entomobrya multifasciata | reverse complement strand
TTGATGGAAGATACAAGTGAGGTGATTTTGGGTGTGAGGGAGGTTGGCGCTTTAGTATAGTTTCCATAAACTGTATAAGCTATTTGTCAAGTAATGATAATTTTTACACGAAGTTAGTATAATATGTGACTCTAAGCCACTTGATGTTAACATGATTAAATTATATAGCAATTTTATTAAAATCCAAATATAAATTTATGTTGATTAACATTGGGCAATTTTTATACATACACATTCCATAAACTTAGAAACCTTTTGTCAAAACTGGCATATTTTTTGGCTAGCACTCAAACTTATGTGCAAATATATATTGGATTAATATAACATAACAGGTTATGTGCAAACATAAAGTTTTTTTAATCGATTATTTTATTGGACCAAATATCTTACAGGTAAACCATTTTACAAAGTAAATTTATACGTTGTATTAATAAAATACATAAATTATTCAAACAACGCCAAATACTGGCATAATGCATAGCTAAACCCTCTTACGGAAATCACTAGTTGCGGTTTGGATCACATACGTGTTTGTCTAAAATATATTTAATCTCAAGTAGAACAATGGCCCCCAAAACCAACATAATTGCTACTAAACTTGTAGCAAAAGCTTATAAACTACATTTATCCATTTTTCAACGCGTTACTCGTATCCGTTAAAAATTCGAATTGAAAATCACAAAATATCCTTTAAAGTTGACAAAGTTTTTCAATTAAAATATGTTCCATTTCTTATTTCCATAGTAATAATCACCGCAATCATTGGTTTTGGTTCCTGCATATTTCTACCTTTATATAAATTATTTCGACCATCAGCAAATATAAGTGTGATAGCAGTCCTATTATCTGCCTTTCTTGGCTCTTGTTCGTTGCTCGAATGGGGAACGTATTTAATATACTACAGCGCTTCAGAGGTGGAGGCTACACTAAATCAAATTTATCGACTGGAAATAAAATGTAAGCTTTGATTCAACTTTAGGCCAATTTATATACCTTAAACTATTCTAACATAATATATCATTCGTTATTTCCAGATTACAATGTAGACAAACAAAAAACCACAGACTGGATTGGCCTTTTTCTTATAGTTTGTCATCTTGCGATTATTATTGTACTGCCTATTTCTCCTTTTGTACTAATAATTGCTGAATAAGATCCATTCCACTTTATTTTTCAGTTAATATTTTCGTCATCTGAAAACAATACGTTAATCACCTTTGCGACAAAGCTTGTCAGGATCATTTTAAGCTTTGTTTGTATGTTTGAATTTGCTCGTTTCATTTCTCTGCTCGTACTTGTTGTAGTATGCTCTGCACACACAATACTTCACTGTCTAAATATGTTTGTAATGTAAGCATGTCGTCCCTGCGAACAATATAATTTGTATTTATATACTTGATTCTGCATATTACAAAAAATTGGCGACTACTTCATCCGAAATGTTGCAATATTCATGATATCATTTTCCCAAATTGTGTTTACAATAACCTGGTGGCTGGTATTAAAATGTTGGTTTATATTACCCGGTGTTATTACTTTTTGTGTTTTTTTAGTTGGAATATTTGAAACTTTAGCGTTGACCATGATTTTAACAAGCGGAAAAGAAATTTGTGATATTAGTCAGAAATTTGTTAAACGCAAGCAATTAACTTACCGCACTTTTAATAGAAAAAATATGCGCTACTATTATTTTCTAAAGTGGTCTGGGCAAAGTAGGATAATATTTAATTTTGGTATACTTTTTACATTGAAAAGAACTACAAGTACTAATTATCTGTTTGTTTTAATGAATAATTTAACCAATGCTATTTTACTTATAAATCCTTGAACTAACATTTTTATTGACTGAAGTTTATTTCATTTTAAAATCGATTAGAATATCAATAGAATATGCATGATACATCACATAATATAAAAATCAAGCGTATGCAAATTGAAGGCAGTGCTAAATTTTCGTGTTCTCGGAAAGCACTTACTTATATCTTAGCACTCAACACTTTTTAAAATATCTTTGTTAAACAGCTGGTTTTACACTTGAAAATAGATAATAAGCTACATCCTTCGCTAGAGTGTTAACTTTTTGCATTGGGAAATTCATCAAGAAATGTCCATCTACCGTTTTTCCGTCCAGCTTGTCACATATTTTTACTTGGTTTTTATGACATGACGAACATTACAATTATGTTGAGTAACATTGCGCAATTTTTTTTATACATATGTAGTTCTATTGGTTAAAAACTTAAGGTACTATTCAATACATATTCCATAAACTTGGAAGCCTTTT
Organism: Entomobrya multifasciata; assembly: GCA_034693345.1. Classification (NCBI taxonomy): domain Eukaryota; kingdom Metazoa; phylum Arthropoda; class Collembola; order Entomobryomorpha; family Entomobryidae; genus Entomobrya; species Entomobrya multifasciata. The sequence goes on along the minus strand of JAQFXM010008889.1, from coordinate 7,896 downwards.
GTCAAAGCTGGTATATTTTTTGGCTAGCACTCAAACGTATGTGCAAATATATATTGGATAAAAATAACATAACAGGTTATGTGCAAACATAATTTTTTTAATCGATTATTTTATTGGACCAAATATTTTTCAGGTAACCCATTTTACAAAATAACTTTATATGTTTTATTTTAAAAATGCATAAATAATTTAAACAATGCCCAATACTGGCATAAAACGGATGTAAAAGTCTTACGGAAATTATTTAGTTGTATAACATTGTCTTTAACATGATTGAATGTATCGCTATTTTATTAAAAACCAAATATAAATTTATGGTGAGTGATATTCTGCGATTTTTTCTATATGTAATTCAGTATATTCTATTGGGTAAAAAAGTAAGACATTACTCAATATATACACCATAAACTTAGAAATCTACAGACGAAACTGGTATAGTTCTTTTTGGGTAGCACCAATTTTTAAAACTTATTTTTTGACTAAAAAAAATACATAAAAAATTCAAACAACGCCCAATATTGGCATGTTGCAGAGCTAAATCCTCTTATGGAAATCATTTAGTTGTGCTTTGGATCGCATAGGTGAATATATTTAATCTCCTGTAAAGCAATGGCTCCAAAAATAAACAAAATTGCTACTAAACTTGTAGAAAAAGCTTATAAACTACACCTATCCATATTTCAAGGCGTTTATCCGTATCCTTTAAAAATTCGAATTGAAAATCACAAAATATCCTTTAAAATTGAAAACGTTTTTCAATTGAAATATGTCCCTTTCCTTATTTCCCTTATAATACTATCTATAATATTTGGTTTTGGTTCTTTCATATTTCTACCTTTATATAAATTATTTCGACCATCCACAAATATTAGTATGGTACCAGTCCTGTTATCCGCCTTTCTTGGCGCTTGTTCTTTGCTCGAATGGGGAACGTATTTAATATACTACAGCGCTACTGAGGTGGAAGCAACACTAAATCAACTTTATCGAATGGAAATAAAATGTGAGCTTTTATTCAATTTGAAGTGAATAAATACATTTGAAACTATTCTTACAAAGTACTTGATTCGTTATTTATAGATTACAATGTGTTCAAGACCAAAACGACAGAGTGGATTGGCATTTTTCTTATAGTTTGTCATGTTTTGATTATTATAGTTATGCCTATTGCTCCCTTTGTACTAATTATAGCTGAACTAGATCCATTTCACTTTGTTTTAGAGTTTGTATTTTCATCCTTTAAAAGAGACATAGTAACTATTTTTGTAATAAATTTTGTCCGGATTATTTTAAGCTATGCTTGCATTTTCGAATTTCTTCGTTTCATCTCTCTTTTCCTATTTGTTTTCCTATGCTCTGCAAATACAATGCTGCACTGTCTGAAAGTGTTTGCGATGATATCACGTCGTCCATGCAAACAGTATAATTTGTATTTATATTCTCAGTTCAGCATATTACTAAAAATTGGTGACTATTTGATCCGAAATGTTTTAATCTTTTTCATATCATTTGCCCAAATTGTGTTTACAATAACTTGGTGGCTTGTATTAAAATGTTTGCTTATATTACCCGGTTTTATAACTTTTTGTGTTTTCTTAGTTGGAATATTTGGAACTTTGGGGTTGACCACAATATTAGTAAGCGGAATAGAGATTAGTGTAATTAGTCACAATCTTGTTAAACGGAAGCAATTAACTTACCACACTTTTAATAGAAAAAAGTTAAGTTACTATCATTTTCTAAAATGGTCTGCGCAACGTGGGATAATATTTAATTTTGGTATATTTTTTACATTGAAAAGAACTACAAGTATTGATTTTTTGTTTGTTTTAATAAATAATCTAGCTGATGCTATTTTACTAATAAATCCTTGAACTAAAAAAATATATTTGATTGGCTTAGCTTTATTTCGTTTTAAAATCGAAAAGAATATAACAGATATATAATATAATATAAATTTTAATGTTTGCATATTTTAGACAGTACTGAATTTTCGTGTACTTCTGAATCTCTTATTAATATTTTAGCCCTTTCCTCATTCTTCTCTGGATTATCATCCATCCACTTTTCCACAAGCTTTGTTTAATTACTAGCCCATCGACCAAATTATTCAACAGTTGTATCTGCATTTCCCAAAAAAGCTAAACCAATTCCAATACAAAGAAGCAATCCAAATATAAATCATACACAAACGTCTCTCGAAATCTTTCAAAAGGTTTTCTTAGCTCATTTTTATTGGATAACCCAAATTACAAGTTGTCTTGGCAAATATGTCTGTATAAATTCGCTAGATTTTTTAAAGTTTCCTTGTGCACAACTATTTTTGCACTTGAAAATTATAAACGCCAACCTTTAAAGTGTTCAAATATACTACTTAGAAGTATATTATGTCAGGCTCATTAAAATTGTTTATTTCTATACATGTAATCTTTGAGAAACACAATGTTGCTATTCCAATAGTCTCTTAAAGACGGAAATAATTTAAACTTTGTATTTAATCCATTAAATAAAAGTTTGCCAGTGAGGCAGCAAGTGTAGAAGCTGTTGGACCATATCCGATTCTTCCACTCTCAGTGAGTCGTGTACATCAGGCCATTGAAAAATGGTCAGGAGAGCGTCATACTCAGCAATGGAACCGTCGGATCGATTGTAAGATGACAAAGCGAATCGCAAAGCTTCCGTCCAAAGAAGTGGTGAAATTCGCGATGTCCAGGGCCTTAGGGCCTTTGTGCAGCTGACTACTGGACATTCAGGTTTGCAAGCCTATTTACCCAAAATGGGAGTTGCTGAATCTAACATATACCAGTTTTGCTTTAAAGAAATGGAAGACAGCATCCACCTTTTGTGTATATGCGAAAAGTTTTCCCATGAACTTATGACAATCTTTGGATCTACCATGGTAAATCTAGAAGATATAACAAGTGCATCCCCCGCCAGACTCCAAAAATTTATTAGGAGAACTGGTCGTTTTGGGGACCTGGCACAACAATAATAACCAAATGGTGAATGTAAAGTAAAAGGGTAGCTGTAATAATCTTTATTTAGATTCCACATTGGGTGCTGGAGTTGCCTGTTGCCATGGTCTTCAGCACCCTGCCCTAAAATACATACATACATACTAGAGACTTTTATAGTGTACTACGTACACTAACGGGAATCTAAACCTTGGTGGCTGGCTTTGCTAGTCTGCAGTAAAGAAATAATAATAATAATTATCGGGTATTCCTGGGTATTATTGGGTATTCTTGGGTATTGTTTGGTATTCTTGGGTATTCCTCATTGATCATCATCATCATCATCACATTGTTACTCAAAAAATCCTTACATATTCATCTCATCGATAAATGAATTGGTAAAATTCATTGTACCGTTGTTGAGTTTTTCCAGAAACCTATTATTCATTCTGCGAAATAACGGAGCTTCAGTGGAATAGGTTAACTCAGTAATGTTGACCTTTACAAGTTTGGTAATTAGATCAGGATGGCTGGTCAGCTGGAATTTTGGATTGCATTTTATGACGTCTTTTGCAATCTTCCAGGTTTGAAATAACAGCTCTCGAAAAATCATGCTCAGATCACTTGAAAAGAAGATAATTTTTAAAAACATTTTAATTCAGAATTCAATTTAAGGGTATGATAAATTAAAAAAAATGATATTAATTTTAAAACATTACCTCGTCTAGAAACGATAATTACTTCCACTTCGCGTTCACAGGCTGCAACCGTGGAATATCCGTAAAGGAACAGCCACTCAGGACTCCTTTCGTACTCTTGTATGCACATATATTTTGTGCTATGATGTTGAATTGCCTTTTCGACGGTTAAGAAACTGCGCACCATGTTGGCGTAAAAACCGTTGGCGTTTTCAACGCACGTAACACACCAATCAACATTCAAGGGACCTGTTTTTTGAAATGATAATGTTGATGCTATAAAAGCAGATATAATGATAAAGGTTTTCATTTAAAAAAGATTTATCTTGATTTTGACTGGACTGAAAAAAGTTGGATCGAGAAAAGTAGATTGATAATACATCACGTTCAGTCAGTGTATTTATACAAAAAAATTCATTCATGATGTCACATCGCATATTTAAATTTAAGTTAATTTTAGACACAAATACCTCCACAGATTTCTCGATTCATGAATCATTGAAGATTATTAATGGTAGCAATACAAACTCATTCCAAGGTTTAATGATAAAAATGGATACTTCGTAGAGTCAGATGAACTTTTAGTACAATTAACTACCTACCTGTCTGGTTTTAGCAGATTTTTTTTGTCTGCGTGGGTGTTTTAGACAAAACGTGTTTTGATACCTACCCACATAGGCACAATAGATCATACGATCATACTTTGTATGTGAACTTTAGTATTTCTTTCCATGAATACAGCACGTGAATCATTTAACAACGTGTACATACAATGTTAAGATCATTAATTCACTTTGATAGTTTTTTAAAAATGAAACATGTTTGTGTACTTATAAAATGAGTACAAGGATCAAATGAACATACTTTCGTAACTTAAAAATGTTGTTGTTTTTCATTTTCAACATGAATCCGATTTTTCTAAAGTTCTCTTGTCAGCCACTGATAAGATCAATAGCCATTATTTCTTCACTGAAACACTACGAAATTACTTAGAAAGTCCGTCATAGTCCGTATTAAATGTAGAATAATTTACGATGTAGGTTCTTTTTATTTCCATTCGTCATGGATGGAACATGGATCATGTTGAAAAATAATTACAAGGATGATACCCTTGAACTTAAAAGTTCACTCAGTTTTTCTAAAAAGCTCAGTGATGATTATGACGACTGCAATTTGAAGCTTACAGCAAAGTTGATGATGATGATGGTGATGTTTTTTTGTTATTTATGAGAAGACTGATTTTAAACAGGTGACTGAATAAAATGTATGTTTTAGACAGCTGGGTGTATACATATACCATACCGTGTATACATAGTACATAGTACACAAGTAATTCAGCGACTGATACTACCTCAAAAAAGTTCAAAAACATTGTATCATTTCACTTTGCAACTTTACTTTTAAAATAATTTATGGTTAATGTGTCAGTTTTCGAAAAACAACAGCTTTTAACTCATTTCCTTTGTAAAAAAATAAACAAAGGTTTCTTTTTGGTAGAAATCTAGATTTCACATTTTTGTCCAAATTAAAATAACTTAGAAGTTTTCTTGATTTCATATAAATAGAAGAAGAAGATATAGAAATCAACATCATTATCATTTTACCTTTCATCTTCTTTTTTACACCAACAGCTTCTTCGTAAACCATGGATCTTTCTATTTCGGCAATAGGACCTAAAATGATGCTTACTCTGGGTAAAGGAGGGTATGTTCCTGTTAAAGCAACCGAAGGAGCAGTTGGTTACGATCTCACTGCTCCAAAAACAATAAGGGTCTCGCCAGGGGCTGTGTATTGTATTGACACCGAAGTGTCAATTCAACTTCCTGAGGGATATAGGGGTTGGTCAAGGCGCGGTCTTCATATGCTGCAAAAGGATTGTGCATCTTAGGAGGTGTTATTGGTATGGATTTCAGAAATAAAAATACATATACCTAACTACATATATTTTAATTGTTTTATTGTTCTTAATTTGTTTTCTTGTTAATTCTGAAATGAAGACAGTGATTTCCGAGGCCCTATTCAGGTACTCGTTAGTGCTGTGAGTGATGAATCTATCATGCTGATCGCTGGAATGCGATTTGCTCAACTTGTTCCTTTTCAGAAAGGAAATCTAGGAATGCACATTGTTGCTGTAAGTGGTAAAGTACACCTTACTCTCTTGATTTAATTTATACATATAACATAATTGACATTTATGAAATGCAGGAACTAACTCCAAGCAAGAGGGGAACAGGAATGCAAGGGTCAACAACTGCTATTAAAAGCACACCTGAAGCTATGATTCATAGCACTCAAAGTGTTGTTGATGATGGAGATGAGATGAAGAGGATGAGGACGAGGACGATGGTGATGATCAAGGTAGATAGAAATATTTTATTGTTAACGTTGTAATAATGGTGAAATTGCAACAGAATTTTTTTATTTTCAGAAAGTCAAAACTAAAATCAAACCTATTAAAATATCCTGCTATTGACTAATGTATAAAAATTACTCATTCTAACCTACGTACTTATTTTTTCTAAATTAAATTGGATTGGTACGTAGTGTGTTAAAATAATATATCATAAACTATGTACTTAATGTTGTTTTTTTCTTAATTTAATTGGTTGTGTACATGGTTTTAATAAAAAAAGTACCTGAATTTGATGTAATCATTTTAGTCCAAAACATATTTTTACATTGATCATAAGTAAAATAAAATAGAATTTTGATCATTTTTAGGATAAAATGCATAACTATTTCCTACAATTTGTTGCAACATAATTACCAATTATATACTAGTCGCATAAAAACTAACAAACGAAATAAAGGAATGATACAGAAGGATACCAGCATGACAAAAATGGGTAAATTCGTGATTTTGGGTACTTGTTTCGGTATAAATAGTGAGCATAAATCTCAGTATCTTTATCAGTTCAGCTCTCTGATTCAACAACTCACCAACTTTATTTAATCATCATATAATCTATTTCGTTTTTCACCGAAATCATCGATATCATTACGGTAAACATAATAAGATTATATTATCAGAAAAACTGAAATCAAAAATTGATTCAGAATTAAATCATTATTTTATCTTTTATCAAATTTAATTCAACAGCAAGATGGCTAACCAAACTGAATACCTTCCTATTGATTACACTTCTGCTTCTGATGATGACAGCGACTATGAGGTGGCTCCACCGCCGGAAACAAAGTCTGGACGTAAACGTGCGACTGTTAAAGCGTCTTCATCATCTACTTCTAAACCTGTTCGAGGTAAAGGAAAGACAACAAAAGATACTAAACCGAGCGGTAGAAAAGCGAAACGACCCTTAACTCTTCTGGAGGAGGATCTTTTTGAAGATGATGAAGTTGTTACTCTATCCAAACCTGGAGGTAAACGAGGCAACATCAAAAAATCTCCTCCGAATGATACATCTGAGGACGATGACACTCGAGTGCTGAAAGTTCGAGAAACCCGAAAACTTGCTTCCAAAAAGCCCCCAAAGCCACACGACACCTCTGAAGATGATGATGATGACTCTGTGATGGAAGAAGGAAGCCGGCCTTCTAAAAAGCGCAGAAGTCAGGTTAGTGCAAATTCAGACACATTTATTGATCTTAGTCCGAAAACACCTAAGTTCGCAAGTGTACCAACGTTCAGCTGCTTTATTGGTAAGTACATTAATATATTTTATTTATGTTCGAAATATATTTAACTTTTCATTAATTGTTAGATGTCTCATTTCTTGAATGTATTTTATTCATTTAGGCTTAGGTAACTGGATAAAGTTTAGTTTTTTGGAGAGATACTCCATATTTTACCATTAGAAATTTTATAGATAAGTAAGGACTTATACCTGGAACAGGGGTCACGTTAAAGTTCGAGTATTTAGACATTGTTATAAGTGGGCTTGAAAAAATGCGTCAACATTATGCAGTGTTAACTGAAAGATGATAATGATTATGTTATATGATTTATACATGGTTTATGATACAGCATTCTTAAAAACTTAACAAAAAAACAATTTAACGAATTTGCAAAAAACAGTAAACAGTCCGTCGAATGATTACGAACAAATATTGAATGATATCCATCGTAGATCCATCTATTTTATTTTTCAATAACTACATTGATTTAAATTCAGCATCTCAAAAGAACAAAGAACAAAAAATGGTTTTTCATACATACAGTCTGTACCATCATAACGTCGAGACGCGCCAATATACGTGCACACATATTGGGAATGGTTGTTGTTTAC
>JAQFXM010008888.1:0-10180 GCA_034693345.1 Entomobrya multifasciata | reverse complement strand
AATCAGCATAAAAAACTACACCAGAACGTATAAATTTCAAGTTAAATTTCGCTCATGCGTTCAGTGAGCCCCATTGTTAGATTGTGAACATCATGCATGGATTTCGACAAGCTTGTAGTTTTCGATAGAATAGTTATGTTTATCGGTAAAATATATTTTAACTTGAAGGTTGGTTCTGGTATAACGCTTCAAGCATTTAAGAATACAATATTTTACATATGTTGTCCCATATGGATTTCCAACAATAGCTTAAATATGTAATACAATTTCTGCACATAAAAAATTAAATACAGAACAGAATTATATTGCGTAATTTTAAAATCACGAAACCAAAAAAAAAAATTTTACATGCTTTTAAAGCTCAAAACTCATGAAAACATTTTTACTAACATAAAATCGGAAAATACTACTGTAAACCCCAGTTACGTAACAAGCCCATGCTTGCGTAACCAAAGATAATACTCAATCACATTTTTATATTAAAATAAGGTTAAAACAAATATTCAGCTAAAAATATGTTCCATTTTTATGTTATTTCTTAGTCTTGAAAACATCCCTTTAAAATATCTCTGAGTTAGAATATTTCTGAAATCTTAGTCATGGCGACCACGCTACTTTTAAAAAGCAACGAAATCTGCCAGCTTCTGGCCAACAAACTATTTCCGATTCCACTTGGTTGGGATTTCAAAACCGGGTCATTATCTTTCGATAAAAATAGATGCAAAAGGTTTTGTGGATTTAGTGTGCATCAAATAATAGTTGGCTCGTTTACATTGCTGCTTTTCATAACTGGTTTGTATTGTCTTTTTCTGCTAAATCATTTTCCGGATGTTCTTGACACCAAACATATGATCATGGTTGGTCTATTTGGAGCATTTGTTATACCGGCCATTCTTCTCTGTGAATACGGATACACAAAATATGGGGAAGAAGGTGCTCTGATTGTAAATTGGGGTATTCGACGACAACATTCTTTAAGAATAACTGAAGTTCAAGATGTGGATTTACAGACAGCTTTCACATCAGGTAACCTTAGGTTTAACTTTGTTGACAATTTATTGTGAAATTGTATACAATAACTATAATTTGTGTATAAAAATTTAGAAATTTGTTACATAAATCATTACTCATTCGTTCTAGAACTCTCAAAACTACTACTGGGGGACGCCGAGACACGATCGAATATTGATTGGTTTGGAATTATGGCACTAAATGTCCTTTACAATCAATACGTATTACTGGGCACGGCACTTCCTACATTTCTTGTCTACTCAAATATGGACATTTCTTATATTTGGCTTTATTCTTTTTCTTCTCCAAAGCTTTTTTCTTGGCCACTTTTTTACGAAAGCAATATTCTAAAAATAATTCGAGCTCTAGTCCACATATTTTTTATGGAGTGCACTGTAGTATCTATGGCAACTCCTTTGGTATTTAATATTAACATGTTTCAGCTTATGATGTCTATAACAAAATATATGGTGAACATAAATTTTGTAAACCGTTCAGCTTTACAGCTATATCGGGAATTTTTTCTTGGCCTGGTTATGTTAGAAGAATGTGGCAAGTTGTTGAATAGTGTGTTTTTGTCCGCGGTATTTTTTGTGATTATATTTGGAGTGAATGTTACAATTTTAGGATTAAATGTACTGCCATTTCATATATATTTTTACGCACCGTTTTTTACTTTGATGATGTTAATTATTTTAACAGTTGGATTAACTGTGGAAGGTTATATTTATTATAATTCGAAAGATATTTTAGATGGAATGTTAAAATGGTGGATGGGAAACTAAATTCATTGTATGTTAGAAAAGTTTTAAAGTCCTTTCGTCCAGCTTGTGTGTATGTTGCTAACTTTGGTATGGTTGATAGAGATCTTAAGGTTAATTATTTACAGACTGTTTTGGAATATTCCATAAATCTTCTTATGATTCTGAAGGTGTAAATTAAAGATATTTCAGCCATGTTGGCTTATATTGTCAGGCAAACAAACAAATATTTTCTTGTTAGCATAACATAAATATTTTTAATCAGTTATGAAAGAGTCTTCTAAACATGTTCACATCTCTGACCAAATCTATATCTGTTTATAATCAGTCCTGTGTAATTATGTAGACGAACATAAAATAAAACATAAAGAAAACACGATAAGGTGTATGTTAGTTTAGTGTCCGATTTGAACATGGAAGAGACGTATACATTACGATGATGACAGACAGATAGAACACGAATATTACAAAATCTTGATACACGACTGTTTGTTTTTATGTTGTAGCGATTCTAAACATGACAATGTCTAAAATATAATTCGTAGTTGTTTTTGAAAAGTTACAAGGAGTAAACTCTAACATGTGGCAATATCGAAATGAAAAGATAATTATGTAGTCCTAAAGCAAGTCGTGACGAAAATTTGACAACCCTGCATGTATATTTAATGCGACTGGGGATAATAAGCATATGAAATATATTGTCCATCAAGACGCTAAAAATCAATTCAAAATTACATTTTGCTAAGCAAAAGTTTGTTTTAATGTTTGTAATTGTAAACTCGTTAAACCAGCAATCCACGTGAAAATTAAATCAGTACATTATTTTACTCTTAGTATGGTATTTGTTAAGTTATTTTGAGTATCTATTTTATTGACCATTTGTGGTAACCTAGTAAACAATCATTTGATTATATATATTTCTATTTTGTTGAAATTTAATTCTACTTGTAAAAAGTTGATTGCGTAATTTTCACCAATAAATAATTAATTTGACATATAACTGTGTCTTGAAATAACTGACACGTTGTCTTATCTCCGCAATATGGTTTCTGGAACAATCCTTTGGTATGAATAATAAAACAACTATATTTATTGCATCATTGGATATCACTACTGATTTTGATTTCGTTTCCAAAACTCGCCTTCTAAAACTCGCGAAAGTTTTTTAATGGTCCCAAAAAGTCATCCGAAAACTTTAATTTTTTAAAAAGATGTCGCTACAAGGAAACCTTCGATATATTTCTGTATTAAGTTCATTTAGTAACAAAACCTCTTTCGGCTTTTTTCCAATTTCGATTAAGGTGAAAAATAATCAATTTTATGTTTCTAGAGAAACGTCATTAAAACGAAAAAGTTTATTAGTATTTTATTTCTTTGGTTTACTGGTGATTTCAACGCAGTTTATTCTAGCTTTAAGACAACATAAACACAAGAGTATATTCCAAGTTCTTTTCTACGGCTTTGTATTTTTCGTGACGGCACTCCTAGAACTGTACTTACTAGGTTGCTGTTTTCGTGCAAAAGAATTGCGTTGCTTACTTAATGGTATACGTAATTTACCGAACGCAAAACAGAATTTATCACATTTTACTTTAGAGCGTCGGGATAAGTTGCTAGAAGTACTTATGTTTTGTTTGCAAGCGTCAGCAGTTATACTTTTTCTTGTATTTATTCCTGTAGTTGATATTGTGATTCGCTGGCTGCAACATATTCGCTTTGTTGATAATGATAAAAATTCCAACCTATTATTTATGTAGCCTCACAGGTGTTATGACGGTACCGATTTGGTTAGGGGTGCTTAAAGAACTCAAGAATATTTAAAAAACTTAAACACGCTTTTGCTATTTCAGCGGGAATTTAATATAAGAGCTATGTATCGTTCAATAGAATTGTACTACCGCCGAGCACAAATCCTTGCAATATTATGTAGTGAGAGCCTCCAAACTTATTTTTGGCCTGTTGCAGAATTTTTTGGTGCAGGGGTATGTATAGGTACCTCTTACACTTTAGTTAAATGGCGTTCGGTATTCGGTACATTTGTTCAAGCAAGCGTTGCAGTTACTTTAGTGGCAACAATACTATTTGTTTATGTTATGTTCGATATTGGAAGTCAATCTTTGCTAATTTCGTGAAAACTATTGCGAAGTCACAATAGTGTAGGCCATGTAAGCGAGCAAAGCCAGATCTTTAAAAGATTTATTAAAAGCTGTCCTTCTATTGTTTTAAGAGTGGGTGTTTTCCACAAGATAGATAGAAAACGGGGACCTGAGTTCATTCGGTTTATTTTACAAAGAACTGTATTTTTATTGTTGAAGGGTATTGACTTTTGGATTATATGATAATCTTGTTCATGGTGGGAGTCTTGATTACAGATTGGGCTTCAGAAAACAGAAGGTTATTAATGTTAAGAATTCTTTCTGAAAGGACTTCGAGAAAATGTGAAATGCTTGACAAATCTGTATATTTCCAAAACGAGCCCTCAATTTAAACCAATATGTCGGTCTATTCTAAAAATTTGATACTTCCAATTTCAAGTTTTTATAGTTTTGATGAACCAATGTCTGAAACGCATTTTTGTCTTGTCGGTATGTGCATGTGTTTTGCTAACTTTAATAACTCTCTTTATAAAACTGCTTCGTTTAAAAAATTATACTGAATTCCTTATAGATATAACAACTTATCAATTAAAACCAATTAAATATCAGTTAAATTTTATGTATAAGCGTAACGGCCTGTTACTTCATGTATAAGTCCTTGTTGTTAACAAAGCAAATCCGTTAGCTACTATTTATCTTGCATTGAATAATAAATAGTCTTTGCTTTGTTAAGAGTGGGTTTTAAGCCAAGCACGCGTTGCGATCAAAACGAAAACCGCATTTGTCTAAGTGCGTTACTTAAAAATAATACCGATAGGTAGTTTTAAATTGTTACATGACAATTACAATCCGAAAATATTCTCGGTAATATCGATGGTATATAATTGTACAGTTTAAACTAGCAATTTGTGCTTTGCCAAATTTTGTAAGTAAACTCTTACGAAAACTTGTACACGAACGCAGCTTTATATTTACCCTATTTAAATCTTTAAAACCAAATTAAATTAATTTCCCACCAATTCATTGGAAATTTTATACAGCTTTTTTAGTTCCTTTTTTTCTATTCGGTGAAACTTTTTGCTAAGAATAATTTGAAACACTTGCTTTAAAGCATTATAACAGCAGAGGACTGCCATCACGTAGATTTATAAGCTAAAACAAAGTAGAAAAATCTATTACATATTTTCGATTTGTCTTCATAAAAACGGTGTAGAAATTTTTACATTGTCAGATAGTCTTTTTTTTCTGCTACATTTGACAGTTTTGTTCGCAAAACTAATTTTTTATACAGAGCATCAACATGGCATTCACACAAACCAGCTTGAAAATCATTTTTCTGTTTCAAAAAGTATTTCCACTGCCAATAAAACTGGTTCATTGTGATAGCCGAGTCAGTATGATTTTTAATCCCAACTTTAAAACATCACAGAGACAATTGTTTTTCACGAGGCAAAAGATAATGTGGAGGCTTTGCTACTATTCTTGTGCTTTGCTAAACATTTTTGCATTTGGACGATTGGTATATTTGTGTGACGATTGGAAGTTTAACAAGGATTTTGAGCAAGTGGGATACTACTTTGTTGTATTTTCACTTTCTTTTATTGCTGTTCAAACATACTACACAATCGAATCAAATATTGAGCTTTTGGCTTACCTTTTTGCTCAAAGGTTTAAATTGGCCTTTCACAACTTTAAAGGTAAGACTTGTCATATTTGTATAACATCCAAGATTTCTGCTTAATACAAGCATATTTGTGTTTATTACAGCACGTTACCACCTTCCAAAGGATATACTAATTGCAAATATGTTGTATCAGTACATATTTGGAGGCCTAGCCTTTTCGCTTATTAGTGGTTTGTCATTTTTTCGCGATTACGATCCGGTCCAAGTTGTGTTCAGAAACTTAATTAAATTATATATACAATCGGAAAAATTTTCATCCGTTTTAAAAATTCTGATCAAAACGACATCTTGTATAACCACTGCAGTGATAACAGCTCAGGCAGTATTTGTTACCACTACAGCTATTCTGTTGATAATCATTTTCTTGGAAGGAATCGCAACAATATCAGCTAACGACTTGTTTCCAAAACGATATAAATCTAGAGCAAAACCTCATTGTTTTATGTTATGTCTTAGCGATTTTAGAAATATTCAATTGTTTATGTCGAGTTTAGACCAATTGGTCTATTCGTACGTCGCCACATTGACAGGAATGGGAATTTTATCAACATCAGCTAGTGGATTTATTGCTGTGACAATGTATTCTTTTGACGAAATTCCATTTGTAGTATACAATTTTTCTTGTGTAGTTTTCATTGGTGGCATATTTATGGCTTTCCTACTGATTGTTTTGGCGGCAATTCCAAATATTTATGGAAAACAGTTCAAACATTACTGGAAAGTTAAAACCGTAAGTGGACTAAGTAAGAGGTACTTAAAAGCTTGCCCAACAATTGGATTTACGGTAGGTGTTATAAAAAAAGTTCAAAGACAAACTGCGTTAAAGATTACAGACACTGAATTAAATTTTATGGCTACTATGGTGCTGACGCAACGTAATATGTAAATGTTAAACAGCATTAATAAAGATACATTGAGATATAACTCTTATAAAATTTAAACAGACAATCAAAGAAAAACTGATGGTCTAATCAATATTTTTCAAATGTCTTTTGACCTACGGAAATGCATGTTTATTTTCATTTTCGGTATCTTCAGTCATGTAGTCATTCCGGTGTTGTCATGTTCTATGGTTTTGGTTTCGCAGTGAAAACAGTGAGAATTATTGTTTTTGGTTTTTACAATCTATCATTAAAGAATTTTTTCTGTTTTGCATACCATTACGATTTACCAAAAGGAGTTATCGAATACAAATTCAAAACGTATTCATTTGGCTTTAATTTCAATAACTGTCAAGAATTAAATAAAGTTTTGAATTTAAGCGTAACAACATATGTAACTGCCCCACACTGTTTCCGCTTTCCCAGCTCTAATCAAACTCATGAAATAAAATTCAAATTATATTTAATAGTAAACATTCTTTGTTTGATACGACTAAATAGTTAAAACAAATTTACATTATGGTCAAATAAAAAAGTCATTTTATTGATTGGATTACTTAAAAATAAATGCGGAAGATAACTTTTTGTAATCCTTCATACAAATTTAATGCTAGAAAGTATTCCTTGAATTACCTATTGTACTCAATTTTACATTTCATACTAAACATTTTCGTTATATAGCTCTGTAAGTACTGAGCTAAAAAATCCAATTAAAATCCATCAAACTTTGTAAAACAAATTCTTTGCTGCTCTAAGTTAGCAGTAATTCTAGACAAAGTTTGAGTTAGCTTTTTTCCGGCTGCTGTAACCATAGAGTTACCCGGAACACTTGCTTTAAAACACGGTAGCAACGACAGATTGCCATCTCGTATATTTGTAAGGTTTTTAAGTCGATAATATCTACTGCAGAGTTTTTGTCTGGCTTCATAAAACGTTTTAGTCGGGTTTCGTGGTCAATATATCTACATATGATATAATGTATCTCAAAATTTAAGAAATCAATAAGGCGAATACTATTAACCAAACAAATTACTAATATGAGTTAATTTACCTTTGAAACCGATATCTAAATTTGAGAGCCCGAGCCATAGATGCTAAAACTAACAGTACTATTTATTTTGTGAACATGATTGTATAAATAAACTATTTATGTTCAAATTATACTTTAATTTTGTGCATTATACCTAATCATTTCTTGATAACATTTGTATTACAAAGACTTAACACAATCTATCATGTTTACATGAAAATATTTGATACCACTAACTTGTGAATATGTCAAAATTACGTGTAAGTGTTTACTCGTAAGTGCAAATATTTTTTTTAAATATCCCTCAGTATAATGGACAAAGTTTTAAGGGAACAACTTAATACTACTGCTAACATAAGCAACTGACTTGTTTTTACTCAATAAACCATTGGCAAATAGTTATTACCCCAATATAATTGAAAATGATCCAGTTTCCACTTGGCATAGTTTAAACTAGATGGTTTACTTGCTCGACCCTACCAACCACATGGGTAAAGGAGGTTTTTAATGATCGTTTATTATAGGATGACTTATTAACTTAATGTTTTAGACTCTACACTTAATGCTTCAAAAGATATGAATTGAATTAGGAAAAATATTTTTAACGTTTATTTTTTATTCCTATCCATTTACTATTGAACACAGATTATAAAGTATGTCATTGACAGTCCACAAACCTAGAAAAACAAAATTATTGAAAGAATCCTCAGAAATTTATTATTTATTTAAATAAACATGTATTTGTATATTTACACTAGCTAGCATGCTGTTGGTCACTGGAAACCTTCCACCACATGATATACTGATACGGTCGTTTTGAATCTCTTGCATAATTACTTTAACTTGCCGCTTGTTTATAAGATCTGACAATAAGTTGGCCTGTTTTAAAGACAGATCAGATAACCACTCATGGAGTTTGGACATCTAAATTTTTAGAAAGTTAAATAATTGGTTTATCATTTTTAACTGTTGTCAAGTAACATTAATGTACTTTACCTTGTGATTTACATCAGCAGCCAAATAGTACATGAACACGCTGTTGATCAAAAATATTAAAAATCTGAATTGATGAATTCTGGATTGTTGTGTAAAAAACGTTTGTGATCCAAAACGAAAGGAAAATTGAAACGTGTATGAAAACAGCACAACAAATGTATGTAGAAGCAAGTTGTGTTGAATAATGGAATTAGCAGTGTCGACCATTTTCTTTACCAACGAATACTTCCGCTTAATATGTTCCCAACAAACATGGTTAGATGTAATATACTTGAGTGAATGAATGTAGTTCGATATTTTAAGCCATACAGCTAATATGACAATTGTTATGAAAAATTCCTCAAAGAAACCAGCTATTTGTCGTATATTAAAACCGCATAATAATAGAATTTCAAGAAATTTATGATGAATTGAAAACCCTGCAACTGATGACTGGTTCCCAATAAAAAGCAATTTCAAGGAATCCAAAGGTGTAAGCTGGTTCGAAAAGAATGCTGCACTATCGTCGGAAAAATTGACTTGTACGACAGTTATAAATATAAAAGCCCAAAATACATATGCAATTTTGTTCAAAAACAGGTCCAAGGTTTTGTGAGGACTGTATCTGTTGTGGATGGAAATATCTTCTATGAAGAGTAGACATAAATCTTGAATCAACTTCCGGTTTATACACAAACTAATCCAGAGAGTACAATTGAACCCGATATTTATGTAGCTGTAAATTAATAAAAAGAACATTGGTGGTTTCCAGAGTTTCCGGTCTTGTGGCATCATGTTGTGCATTTCCAGACATTCGTGACATCGAAACAGTATATTTACTATCATGGCAATAAAGACAGCAACCTTGAAATTAATATATAAATAAAGTTGGGGTTTTAATTAATTTAAAAATTGTTGTAAAATATTTTCACACTGTTATAATTGTGCAGTGTTAAATACTTACCTTGCCTAAAATTGTAGAATGTAGTGTTATATTTTTAGACTTTGTCTCAAGTTTTAGCTTGAATGGACAAATGCCGATATAGTAACCAATGTTGAAGTAAACCAGAAATTGTGAAATAAAATATGGAAATCGTGTTGAATGTTGTTGTTCAATGTGTTTGTACTCCTTCACCTTGCAAGTCTTCATGTTGTGTGGATTCTACTTGAACGATTTGAAATTTTGTTTTTAAAATGCTGAAGATTTTATATAAAATTATGGAGTGCCAAGAATTAATTGCTAATGATGTATTATAAAACGGTAAAAATATAAAACATAGTGCTTTTAATTTTTATCTTGGAACTTAACGCGTTTTTAACTTGAATGGTTTAGTCCTAATGTTTGTTTATCCATTTATGTACAATTGGGCGGGGGCCTAAAAACGTGCGCATATAGTGTCCATGAAAAAGTGGATTTAATAACTTTAATAGATTTTGAAGTACCAAAGTAAGTGTTACCGTATAGTGACTCATAAATTTAAGCAATTGCAAATTGAAAAAATTAATTTTTCCCCAAATTCAAAAAAAGTTCAATCAAGCCCGTATTTTGCCATGAGTTTTGAATTTTTCAGACCAGTGGATTGCTGGACCTGGGAACATTGGCACACTACACTACATGATTACATAAAAATATGAAATGATATCCGAGTCCGTCCAAATAGACAATTAGTTAGTTAGTTAGTTAGTTAGTTCCCTCCGAGGGGATTTTATTTGACGGTTTTGAGAGCAAAGCTCGCCCGCCA
>JAQFXM010008887.1:0-10183 GCA_034693345.1 Entomobrya multifasciata | reverse complement strand
GTAAGTGGTTTTCCATCTTCCTTGATAGCCCTTCTAAAAGCATCCAAATCCCTTTTTGTAATTTTTACTGGATTCTTTAACACTAGCCATGCCACAACTTCATTACATCCAGGAGTTGTAAGAGATCCCATGTAATGATATGCTTCCAAAGCCTTTTCTAAAGCCTCGCCCAAATTTAGCTGCATATTTACACAAATTACGACAGTTGTATCACCCGAATTTGGAACCGACTCAAAATTATACACTGCTGTCTGTAGAAAGCTTTGTGTTAAATTTCCACTAGTATCCGGAGTTAAAAACACGCCAATAACTGCTAACGCATCTGGTCGACCACTAAATGCGGCGTCCATAAAATTATTGAATCCATGTACACCTTGACTGCTTCTATAGTGTACCAAATGCATTTCAACTGGGTAAGCCTTTCCATTTATTAAATGTTCGGAGCCAGAATTGTCGTTAGGTCCCCAATGAAAGTGAACTTGTTCCAGTTTATAAACTCCGTTTTCTTTTGCAGGCCAAGTGAACATTGGTTCCAGTCCAGTTTCAGGAATAAACTTGTTTAGCATTATTGAGTGGCCGTTATTCGTCATGTAGAATTGCTTTATTGCATAATTTTTGTAGTATTGGGAAAAGTCTAAGCCAATAGTGGATCCTTCAGCTCCATTTTCGATTGATGAAGTTTTTATGTCAATTGGGCTCTGCCTTTTGCCGTCTTTACATATGTCTTGTTTCCAAGCTGAGTTAACGCTTTTTTCCTTACAGTTGTCTTTTAAGTAGCACCAAGGTGCTTTAGCTGGTACTATGGCGAATCCTCGGTGCACTCTTTTGTTTGGCAAGTTTTCATCTTCTTCTTCGTATAAATCAGCACATGTCACGTACTGTAAAATCAGACTACTGAAAAACACAAGTAATAGATTTAAACCCATGATGCATTTTAAATTCACTGCTTTACATAGTTTCTTCATATCCAGATCAGTTGTGTGTACAGTATTGTATTGTGAAATTATAACAACAAGATCAAAAACATCGGCAAGGCTCTAAATTCATTCAAATTTACAAATCATTATGTTCATTGTACTCCGTTTTTACGCAATAACGAATAATTCTATGAGCATCCAAAAGCAAATGTAAAGAAATATGAACATTTTATTTTATGATTTACTAAGCTCCTTCCAAAAATTATAAAATCACCCATCTTCGTTTGAATATTTTACGAGTTCTTCTACCCAGTACGTCTTATTGACCATGCATCATGTACTGGGTAACACAACTATAGTAGGTAATATCCACCCAAAATATGGAAAGATTCGGTCAGCAACTATGAAAATAGTGCACACTTCTTTAGACCAATACCAAAATTCGAATGTCTAAAAATTATAATATCATAAGCAACCATTGAGCATGGTTAGCATATATGAGTGCAATTTTCCAATCACGTGCACCCATACTGATCCCTAGATATTAATCTCTCAAACGCAAAAATAATTAGCCGAATAGATCAACTACAAAATAAGTTATGCCAGTTTCAACATTAAAAGTCCAAAATACATGTATTTAAATGGGAAAATGCGAGTTTTCAACGATTAAAACTTCTCCAGCACCCAAAATAAGAAAGTTCAAACTCTGAAACTTGCTGTTGTAAAAGCTAACACATATATGTGAGTGATAATGGAGTTGGAAGTTAAAAAATTTCCCGAACATTTTGGTGGGCAGGTTGACAAACTTTGATACCCAAAATTTGGCCAATTTATAAGGCAAAACACGTTTATTTTCGAATTTCAAAGTTTGTCAAATAACTGTCCAAAAGAGTGCTCTGTTATCAAAATTCGCTTATTTGTAAAACTTTTAAATTGCACTGATACGATTTTTCAAGATTTTTATTAGACGGATGCGTACAGGTTTTTAACAAGTTAACAATTGAAATGGAATCCGATGTGTACACTGTTAAATTGGATTTGTTCAGTTTTTATTAAAGAAGCTCTCACACATAATATTTTGCTTTACTTCATTCAGTTATTTAAAATCGGTATATCGTTAAAGATTTAACTAATTTAGCCAAAATGGTTCTAGCTTAGTTGTTAGTTTTGGCCATTCAACGGTCGAAATTCCGAAACATGAAAATCATATGGTTTGGTTGGTCCAAGGTCTGTGCAATACCACAATAAAACTACTATTCATTCACGCAACACCTACAAAAAACATGAATTTTTTAAAATATAAATTTAAAACGTACCTAGTCCAAATTCAGGGTCGACAACAACAGTGAATCTGTTTCTGATACCAATACGAGTAATCATTCCATCAAAATATTGAACCGATCTGAAAATATAGCATCTCTATGTTATTGATACCCTATTCTCATTTGTACAGAATTTTTATATTGACTTTCTGAATTTTTTTACATATACCTATAATTCATAGTAAGCGGTTTGCCATCCTCTTTGATAGCTCCTCGTAAAGCTTCTAAATCTCGTCTAGTAATTTTTACCACATTCTTTAGCACTAACCAAGCCACCACTTCATTACACCCTGGCGTTGTAAGAGATCCCATGTAATGATAACCTACTAAAGCTCTTTCTAAAGCCTCTCCTAAGTTGAGTTGTATATTTACACAAATTACGACAGTTGCATCACCCGTATTTTGAACAGACTCTAAATTATATACAACTGTTTGTAAAAAGCTTTGGGTGAGATTTCCAGTGGTATCGGGAGTTAAAAACACACCAATAACTGCCAATGCATCTGGTCGGCCACTATATGCGGCGTCCATAAAACTGCCGAATCCATTAACACCTTGGTTGCTTCGATAGTGTACCAAATGCATTTCAACTGGAAAAGCCTTCCCGTTAAACGTATGCTCAGAGCCGGATTTATCATCAGGTCCCCAATGAAAATGTACTTGTTCTAGTTTGTAAACTCCGTTTTCTTTTGCAGGCCACGTGAATATTGGTTCCCGACCAGATACAGGAATAAATTTGTTGAGCATTATTGAATGACCGTTATTCGTCAAGTAGAACTGTTTCATTGCGTAGTTTCTGTAGTATTGGGAAAAGTCTAATCCTATAGCAGGTCTTTCTCCATTTTCAAACAATGCAGTTTTTATGTCAATGGGACTCTGTCTTTTGCCAGTTTTACAGTCACCTTGTTTCCAAGCTGATTTAAAACTTACTTGTTTGCAAGAGTCTTTTAAGTAGCACCACGGTGCATTGGATGGTGAGGATCCTCGATATACTCTGCTATTTGTTGTGTTTTCATCTTCTTCGTACAGATCCGTACTTTTTACAAGCTGTACAACCAGGCCAAGAGAAAATACAATTAATATCTTTGAGTTCATGGTGCATTTTAAGTCGAATGTTTCTTAGGAATCTTTCTATACGGCACATTGAAGTGTGCAGTATTTAATTATAAGCAGATAAAAACAAGATCGAGGTCATGAGCAAGGCTATAAGCTTATTCATCTTTACTGAATATTCTTTTTATTATAAAGTTTTATTTCGCAATTTGAAATAATTGAATTAAATGAACATTCTAAATCGAACGTAGGAAATTAATGTATTTTATTTTATAAAACAGCATTGCATGGCTGTCTAAAGATTAAGTTTATCAATTAGAATTATACTTTTTGCTTGCATGCCTGATGGTAAATAAGGTATGAAATCGTGTTGAAATAAATTTAACTTAAAGGTTATCATAAAATTTATTAGCTTAAATTGCAAGCGAATATCAGACCGAGATGCATCATGTTTGTGTAATTCATTCAAATTATAAGAGCTCAAATTTATCTCAAATATTATTTCTTGAATAACGAACCTTCATCTGTAAATTGCTTAACGTGTGGGTTAATCAAAGTATTAACCAATCCAATAGTAAGTTCCTTGGTTCCATTGTCAAGCTTCAGCTCTGCCAATTTTACCCATCATATGGACTCTAAATTGTTCATGTACATTTTCTCTGCCTGAGCAAGCTTATTAGTTTCGAAATTCATTTTTTTTACCAAAACATAAGCTATATGTTTTGTGGAATTAAGTTTTATCAAAAATTGTCAGAAGAATTGAAATCTCAAGATACAAGTATTTAATTAAATATGCTGGCTTCTGTTGGTCCTAAATCAATGGATAAAAAATTATTTATAAATTTACATGTGTTTATCAATTGGTTATTGTGTAAGTCAATGTGTTATGTTGATAAGTGTGCCATTTGGTTAACGGAAAGCCAAAAAATGATTTTAAGCTTCGAAAAGTAAATGATCACAATCACATATTAGTCAAATTAAAAGGCAATTTACCCTGAATGCTACATTTTTGGCAATGTAATAAAGCAGGAAGACCACGGCTTTGTTGAAAGTTTTAGGTTAAAATATTTTTTGCAAAAAATTAACTTGAAATGACTAAGATTTTCATTCAAAACCGGGCAGTATTACAACTTGACTGACTCATGTTCACAAATGATTGTTCAATGTATTACGAATAAAAATCATATAACCCCGATTTTTCACAGATTTCGAATTCATCAAATATCAAGGTTTATGTAAACATGTTTATTTAAATAAAGAATCATCCTAGGGAGGGTTCAGGTTTGTCCAATCGTCACTTAAAAGAAGTTCCGGTGAAATCTTATAATCATCGGCAATGCTTTTGTACCATTGTATTGAGCACTAACAAACTGTTTTGTAAGGTTAACGTTCTCAGTTACTGAAAAAATGATTAAAAAACATCAAAAGGTTACTAAATAATAATTTACTATTTGACGAGCATAAAGAAAGAACTTGAGGTACAAAAATACAACGATAAACTTTTAATGAGGTTATTCTAATAATCAAATTTGTTTAATCGTAGAACATTTAAACTGTGCTGAATTTTCCAGAAAATCATGATGTCGTTTTTGGAAAACGATGTATATGAAAAATATGTAGTCGAGATTGAATCACAAATGTACACTATTAAAGTAAATTTGTTAAATGTACAAAATAAAGAACCTCTTAACAAGTATGTCTTATTTTAACTTAATTAGTTATTTAAAATTAGTAAATTATTGTAGACTTAACTAACTTAAGAAAACAAGTCCTAGAATAGTTACTTCTGACTATCCCATGGTTGAAATTCCGAAACTTCAAAATCATACGGTTTGGTTGGCCCAGTGTCTATACGATACCACAAAAAACACGTATTACCTTAGGGAATATTCCCACAAAGAAAGCATGTTTAGAAATAAAAATAAGGTGTACCGATTCCAACTACAAAGTCTGCAGTGAATCTGTTTTTGATACCATTACGTGTAAGTCTTCCATCAAAATTTTGTACCGACCTAAAAATTTCAAATAATATCCATTAGATTGCGAGGCTCGGGCGTTTTGAAATTGCCTTTCTAAAAATAATAAATTTGCCTATAGTTCATAGTTAATGGTTTGTCATCTTTTGTGATAGCTCCTCTTAAAGCATCCAAATCTCTTCTTGAAATTTTTACGGGATTCGTCAGCACCAACCAAGCCACAACCTCATTGCAACCAGGAGTTGTCAGAGATCCCAAATAATGATAACCTACTACAGTTTTCTCTAAAGCCTCTCCCAAGTTAAGTTGTAAGTTCACACAAATTACGACTGTTGTGTCACCCGAATTTGGATCTGACTCTAAATTATACACAACTGTCCGTAAAAAGCTTTGAGTTGGATTTACACTATTATCTGGAGTTAAAAATACCCCAATGACTGCTAAAGCATCTGACCGACCGCTATATGCAGCGTCCATAAAACTGCCGAATCCATTTACACCTTGGCCACTTCTATAGTGCGCCAAATGCATTTCTACTGCGTAAGCCTTCCCGTTTACTACGTAGATGAATGTATTCATCGTAGTCATAATTTTAGTTTGTTTGTCTGTCTGTCCGTCCGTCTGTCTGTCCGTCTGTCTGTCCGTCCGTCCGTGTGCGCTCCAACTTTGAAACGCGTAAACCGATTTACTTCAAACTTGGCACACAGACACTTCAGGCCAAGTACTTCATCGCTAGAGATTTTCAGCTTCCGGGGTCAAACCCCCTCGGGACAGCAGGGTCAAACAGGTCACATGTTGACCTATGGACAAAAATTTTTTATTGCATATTTCGATAAAGGCTTCAAAGTAGATAAACTTTTGTCAAGGAACTACAGTACTAACTTCTCTATTTCGTCAGAAAAATTGGTTGCACTTCATGACTCGCCACACATTGCTCCAAAAGCGTGGGGCGAAAAAATACATTCATCTACGTACTCTATTTCATGACTTGTCATGACTTGTTAAATGTTCAGAGCCGGACTTATCATCAGGTCCCCAATGAAAATGAACTTGTTCTAATTTATAAACTCCGTTTTCTTTTGCAGGCCAATTAAATATTGGTTCCCGACCTGATTCAGGTATAAAAATGTTGAGCATTATTGAATGGCCGTTATTCGTCATGTAGAACTGTTTTATATCGTAATTTTTGTAATGTTGGGAAAAGTCTAATCCAATAGCAGATCTTCCTCCATTCTCAAACAATGAAGTTTTTATGTTAATGGGGCTCTGCCTTTTGCCTGTTTTACATTCGCCTTGTTTCCAAGCTGATGAGTCCTTTAAATAGCACCACGGTGCTTTAGATGGTGAGGATCCTCGGTACACTCTGCTGTTCGTTATGTTTTCATCTTCTTCGTACAGATCAGTACAGTTCACAAGCTGTAAAATAAGGCCAAAGATAAATATAAATAACATTTTGAAGTCTATGGTGCATTTTAAGTCAAATGGCTTTAGGGGATCTTTTAATACAGCACAGTTGTGGCAAATTTAGGCAAATAAAAACAAAACGGAGGTCATGAGCAAGGTTATAAGCTTATTCAACTTTACAAACTGTTATATTCATCGTAAAGCTTTATTTTGCAATTCACCATAATTTAGTGAACATGAGAAATTAATATATTTTATTTGCAAAAATCTTTTCATGGCTGTCTAAGAATTATGTTTAGAAATTAGGATTGTACTTTGTGGTCTCATGGCTGGTGTCTGCTAAGAAGTTCAAAGCTTAAATCGATCTCAAATATTATTATTTGAACAAAAATATTACATTTGTAAAAGCTCTGAACTTGTTGATTCGTCAATTTTTTATTTATTTCAACTTTAATTGTAACTATAATACTAGGTATAAAATTTAAATAGCTGCAGTGATAGCAGTGCATTTTACAATGATTTCTGTAAATATCAACCTTCCGTTTTTAATTACTTAAGCATATTTACCAATGGTTCATATGTTTTACCTAAACAAACATTGCTTCAGGTACATAGTTTTGTGTTATAACCATCATTGCACCAGGTTCCTTTGGTTTATGACTATCATCAAAAAATGTTATCGGATAATTATATATGCATTTTGATAAAGATTTTGTATGTATTGTCTTTAATTGGTGGAATTGATAAAACAAAGGTGATTGATGTAGTATTGGCCTAATCACAACCTAATAGATAGTACGTAGCAAATAAGTTTGGTTTCACGCTAAAGACGTGTTTTTGCTGAAGATCTTTTGTATTTGCATGTAACAATATCAGTTATAGCAAAAAGGTCTTTAATAGTTTTCCACGAGAAACAAATAACGACTTTTTTTGACGCCTCTAGCTTACAAACATGCAAATATTGCTTCACTACTACGTTTTTATTGTAATGTTGATATACAGATTAAATCTTGACGTTGCATCATGTAAAATCTATTAAGCATTTTCATAACAAAATATTTTTTCATACGTTAATAAATATTTGTCCCTGGTAAAAACCTTTTCTTGAATTTAATTAGTGAGTTGTTATGAACAATCGTGTGACACGGATGGAACAGCATGGAAGTGTGTCTTCGACGAACCCCAAGAATTAAACTGTGAAGAAAAAGATAATCAAACAGACATGTGTTATGAAGAGACTCAGGAAAAGTCGTTTCAGAAAGGATGTTGGTGGACGGATAACCTAAGTGATTCTGAATTAGAGGAGTTGAAGAAAACTGGAAGTTTTCGGCAGCAAAATTCTGAAAATGATACGAATGAAACCGTCACTATATTTTGTAAATTTTCACTGTGTAACAACGTCTTGAATTTAACACAAGATTTCACCGTTATAGCGTAATTCCAATAAAAATCACTTTATTACGGAACGAACGCGAGCAAACATAATCCTGGAAGTTGCATGCGAGCAATTTCTGAGTAGGATTTAAATAAATACGAAGATTTCGAATCCGATGTTGCATTTCGAAGCAAATTAGTTGGTTGTTATTGTAACATAGTATTCCATAAATACCTAAATATTAGTTATCCACAAATCCGTAATCATACAAAACTAATCGTTAAAGTACATTATATGCACATATATAGCTTTCTTGAGGACAATTACATCGTTTATGCTGTATAGAACATGTATAATAAAAATGAGACAACAAAACAAAGCCCATTGCATGATATTTTATTGCGTCGTTAAACCTCAACAGGATAACTAAACCGATTAAATCATTCCTAAATTTTACTAACAGCACATTGTTCTTCATAGGTTTTCTGGGCACTACAGGTTTTCTTAACAAAAATTGCATTGGATCTTAAACCTCCCAGCCAATTAAATTTGTAAAATGCACATACATCTCTTAATTTATTCAAGTTAAGTTCTAAAGAAATAGGTTCTCCCAGTTTCTGCGCAAATCGATTTGTTAACTGTCCAAAAATGCTGGAATCTAATGTACTTTTTGTTGTTGTGTTGGTGTGCTGTCTCAATGTTGGCATGGTCCAATCAAGTAAATTTGCAGCCTTAAAATTAAACTGTTATAATAAACGTAAATTGTTTTGATACCTTCTATTCTCTATTTTGAATCTATTTTGCAGTACAATGTTACGACACGTTTTGTAACACCACTAACGAGTTGGTTGATCCAAACTGGACGTGTTCTACTCCAGAAAATGAAATAATTACCTGCGACTTAGCGGATGAATATGACATCTGCCATGAAGACACATTGGGGAACCAGTTTATAAAAGGATGTTTTCGAAAAAATAGACTTCGTGATCCGGAAATAGCTGAGATTGAGCAAACAGGAAAAGTAAAATATCAGTTTGTACATGACGGTAAAGACTATACCATCTTATACTGCAATACTCCACTTTGTAATAATCAGTTTGCATTTCCAACACCATACACAGTTAATAAAAAGTATTTTCAACATTCGGATTAATTGCAGTAATCAGTTTTTGTATTATAATCTAGTTTTGTTGTTTCTTTGAGTAAGTGTTCAGTTTTTCAAATTATGACACTACAAATCAAAGAGTATTTAAAGCGGTAAAACCGTTTACAAGGTCTTATAAATTTTCTTGGATGTGATTCATTTGAAAGCTTTTATATGTATGAAATTTCGGAATTAGAGATATGAAAAACGTAATATATTGCTAGTATGCACATGCCTTGTTTCAAATCAATGCAATGTTTCCAGCTTCATATATAATTTTGACATTTTATTCGACAAACTGTTTTAAACTACTATTTATTGGCTTTATGAAAATTTTAATCAATCCAAAATATAGCTTGAATAATTCTTTAAAAATACGTTGAAGTTTATAGTTCACATGTTGAGTATCTGAATTTTGAGTTTTAAGAAACATATCTTCTTTGCAATAGTGAATTTCTGCGATTCTATAGATCGGTAGGCACAAAGGTTTATGAAATTAAAAGAATGGACTGTAGTGCGTCAATTTGGTCGAAAATTAAATACGTTTATTCTAAAATACTAGTAAACTAAAATATGTATATTTGTCTTTAGACATTAAAATATTTGATACAATAAACAATTGAAGTTGCTGACGACATACAAGTAGTAAACTGGAGTTTAAGGGTTTTATTTCCGTGAAGTTATTCATGGCTTTAAAAAACAGATTCATAGAAGTTAAACATCAGATTTATCCTCAACGCTGATGTAGCTATCTGCACTGCTCACGGCTGACGAACTTGACCCAATACTCCAGGAAGACCCGTTTGAGGACAAGTCCCAAGAGAATTCCGAAGCTTTAACTACTAAACCCTGCTGTTTTACACCCACTTTATCAGCTTCACACTCGTCATCTCTGTTGAAAATTTCAACAAATGCTGCTGCTTCCGGAGAACGTCTATCCGGTAACAACTTAACACATCCACCTCGATTGCATTTCAGTATAGAAACTGTAC
>JAQFXM010008886.1:0-10184 GCA_034693345.1 Entomobrya multifasciata | reverse complement strand
ACTGAGGGGTGCTTACTAACAGGGGTGCTAAATAATAGGGGTGCTTAGAGGCAGGGGGTGCTTAAGGAAAGGGGTGCCAAAAGGAGGGGGTGCTAATAGGTTGGGGGTGCTAAGGAACGTGGGGGTGTTAACCGGAAAGGGGTGCTAAGGGCCGCAACCCTTATCTCGCTTATAGTATTCATTTTCAGCTTTTTAAATGAAACACATGTATTTATCGCTTTTTATCTTTATCTTCGTACATTACAAACATATAAACTTATATGAGCCATTAACTTATCATACAACGCATACTCTGTATTCTCTTTTCCTTTAAACTTTTAATGTAAAATGGCTCTATCAAGCAATTTATTACAGGCTACTAGTTAAAGTATTGTATAATTAATCAATTAACTATGTTGCATGTTCAATATAACATTTGATGCCGGCCCAATTTTCACCAAGAAAATTAGATACAGATTTTGATCTTTGCAGCATGTTCTCTCGTAAATTGAAGCATTATTTTGTTAAATTAGTTTAATGTCAGAAATGGAAAGGCAGAGGTGTGTAACAGGCCAAAATCGGCTCATCCGCTTTTTTAATTTCCTTTTTAGTCTGGTTTGCTTCGTCAACACTTTTGTACCACCACTTCAAAAGAGAAAAAAGGCAGTGCTGGCAATATTATTATTACTTTTGATGGAGGTTCTTTTTTTATGAATCCGACTGACCGTATAACTGAATTCACTGCAAAGAAAATGAGAATTATAATGTAATACTCATTTATTCTTTATGAACGTGTTAGAATACCTGCTGTGTTCCTATTAAGTATAAAATTCATTACTGGCTATTGCTATATTATTCATGTGTATTATCGCTATAATAAACAATTTCATGCTTTTTGTAACAAATTCGTTACTCTTGCTTTGCTACACACTTTGATAACAAAAAAATGATATTTTTGAATACCATAAGAGTATTGCTTTGCAGTTGGAAGTGAACTTGGAACACCTTTCTTTCTCGGCAAGTATTTCTTTTAAACATGCACAAAAATGATTCATAATAGGAAATTCTAAATTGCTGTCAGCTGCACTTTTACATTATTGTCCGGACCCCGGACTCGGACCTGTTTCCAGATTTCAGATACGTATGGCCAGATAAGGAATATGGATACAAATGGATGTAATCTACAAAAATCACACGCGTACTGACCAACGCTGCAAAAGACTTTTTGTTGGGCGAAACCATTACCTTGTCGTATTGTCAGTAATAAATCTATACTTCTATTCACCTGTACATTGTTATGAGCTGAAGCTGAATGAAGTATAAAAAGAAACTGATAGTAATAACATGACAGACAATTTTTGAAAAAGCAAAATTGTGAATTGAGCTTGAGCACCATCATAAAATTAAACTGTTTCAATAATTCTGTTTTGCGAACACAAGTCTTATATTTTAAGTTTATACATTCAATAAAATTTTACAAATGTTTGATGTCATGTTTGCTTCCGAATCTGACAACTTCCAGCATGATTTTCTGAATTTATAATGGAAGCAACCAAGTTTCCATTAGTTCTTTCTATAAATCAACAACAGTATCAAGTATGTATGTTCATCGGATAAAAATAATGCCCCAAATAAACAAATATTACATTATCGCATTTCTAATATTATTGTGTATTTCCATATTATGCATTCTACAAACTTAAGTATGCGGAAGGTGGTAGAAGGAAACGAGGAAACTGCGTGTCAGACTGCTTGAGCTCATAATTCATACAGCTTTCCATCAAAAAAAATATGATATGCTTTTCAAATCCTTTATGATGATAAAACGATAAAAGGTAATATGGGGAACACCACTACTATTACAATATCTACTACTACCACTAGTAGTAAATACGCATGCAAAATGAATTGTTAAAAAATACATAAAAAATGATCATGATAATATGATGTGTGAGTCAAAGTGCGGTACCGCAAGACACGTGAAAAAGCTTGGTACAAATTCATTGAATGAGTCAACGTCCTTTTCTCCTCACGTACCATTCACGTTGCTGAGCAGTGTCGAAAAAATATCGATTAACCCATCTTCTTATTGATATGATTCTTACCGCTATATAATCCAAAAAAATATGTCCTACAAATATAGTTATTAAACAAGCGAGTTCCAATGACAGTGACGATAGAAAATACATAACAATCTACATAACATATACATATGTAGATTGACGTCATTTTATCAGAGAATATTTTTTATACCTTGAGTTTTTCTCTTGCTATTTGTCCAACAATCCAATAATGTTATTCCTCCTCTTTTTTGTTAATATGTTTCTTATGTCGATCCGATTAAAATATATGTACAACTACGCACCTACATGGATAACAATCAACACGAACATATATAACGTATAAACATGTCTATAGATTTCCTGGTCACTCCCAGCTTTTTGTGAAAGCACCTGGGAAAGCTCATGGACCCCGGAATATGATATATCATCTAGTAACAACAAACTATTTTGATGATTTTTTGGGCATTATATTATGCTTTCGTAGTTTTTTACCTTCCTGGTAGTCTACCGTGCTAATGGATTAATGTCATGATATACTTTATTTAATGGACATATGCATGGGCTGCGTATCCAAAACATGACAATAAACTTGAGGGATAAACTCTTATTTCGGGGGATTCGTTGATATTAATAACAAAACACAATAGGTATAGTATAGAATTATTACTACAAATTACAATACAAACCACACATATAATATTTTCTTGAAACACTTTTTCAGATAATGTGCATTTGAGTTTTTTTCAAGTTCAAACAGAGGTTCCTTCCAAACTATATTCAGTATACGTGTTCATAGTTCATAAAGTACCCTAATATGACAAAAAATATTCTAACATGACTCGTTGAAAGAGTTAAAAGCGGAAATGAATTTGCCTCATGGCTGCTGAAACAGAAAGCGCAACTCGAGGCGATTACAATTCACCAAACAATTATGTACTCTTTATCAAATACAACAGAAACATTTACCTTCTACAAACCACCTTACATTTTCATTATGTACCACAACAGCAAAACAGAGAAAGTAAAGAAAACACGAATATACATATATCACACTTTTTCATGATTTCGTGTCTCAAAATGAAGAAAAGTGAACAAAGAACAAAACTTTCATTATAACATCACCAACTTCATTTTTTCTTTCGCCTTTGCTTTCTTTCCTCCGCCTTCAAGGAACTATTTTATTCCATTTAATTTAACAATGTCGTTGGCCTATTCCTCTAGAAAGAAAAAGGTCGGCACGCAAACCTGAAAGCAGTTGAGTCACTTTTACTTTACCTTTTCCTTTCTTTCCTCTTTGCGTGATATATAAAAAATGGTAAAAATCAACATTGGAGCCAAAGGAAAAAAACTTATCTTTCATTACTTTTCCCCGCTTTCTCTCTACATAACTTTCTTATTCCCAACTTTTCTTATGAATTTTCTTTTTTACATATTAACTTTACTCACAAAAACATAAAATCATATTCTTAAATCAGTTTTTACCTGATATACAACACTCCCGTTGTTCCATTAGGATTTCCGTTATCATTTGTAGTTCCTTTGAGAATTTCACGCTTCCAGCCTTTGGGAATACTGACTCTGTTGTTATTATCATTGTTATTACCACAGCTGGTGGTGATAACATTGTTGACGCTGCTACTAATGATAATGTCAATAGCTTTACAACTACTGCTTGCAGTCGTAACACTGGTTGATGTGTTACTTACGCTGACACCACCACAACTGGTTGTAGTTGTAGCATTACTGGATTTGCTATTGTTGTTAGTGGAGCCACTACCACCACCATTACTATTTTCCTCTTTGCACACACTTTTCACATTGTTTTTAACACTATTTTCACTACCATTATTATCCTCTTTATTGTTGTTTTTCGGGCTATTAAAATCATCATTATTCACACTTTGTTGGCTTGTGATACTTGCTGTGGCGCTACTGCCATCATCACCAGTACCACTGCGAACTACACTTTCACCTTTACATACTTTCCTCAAAGTAGCACCAAACGTTGTCGTTAACGAGGATGGTTTTGTATCCGTGGACGTTGTTGATGTCATTGATGATGCAGACGTCGACGAAGTACTAATAGCTTTTCCAACATCACCAATTTTACGATAATCCTTTTCAGCTTCACTGAATGACCGCTTTGTAGCTTTTGGTGTTACGGAAGAAGAGGAAGGCGATGGTAAAGAAATTGATGTGGAGTCTGTTCCTGAAGGTGATGGTGATGGTACTGACTTCACAGCCTGCAAACTTTCGTTTGTACTGACATTTCCATTGTTATCCTCCTCAATATGTTCTACCTCATTACCAATAAAATTAGCTTCCTCCGAAATGCATGAAAAGTCATTATTACCACTACTACTATTAATCATGTTTGTATCCTCAGCATTGTTATCATTACTGTTAGGGCTCAGAGCATTACTTGTTGCGATAATTAGCCCATTGCTGTCCTGATTACTATTACCGTCACAAAACATGTCAGCAGTGAAACTGGAGTTTATGTGACTCATGCTGCTTTCACTGCAATTATCATCTACATTATGATCATGATCGCCACCGACATCATCGTCGTCATCATCATCATCCATTTCCTCAGGTTCGTTTGTTGTAGTACTAATAACGTTAACATCAGCTTGATTGTCTTGATGATGGTGAAAACAGCTTTCCGTTGGAATACCATCTCCAACCATCATCCCCTCCACTACATTGTCCACCTCGTCATCATCCCCCATCATTGTATTTTCCGGGGTTTCAATCGAAGAATTTTCGACAACTGCAGAAATCACATTGTGAAGTTCAACCGAAGAATCCGACGAGGATTCGTCAAGGTCATCAACATTTGTTGTGCACAGCGCCACCGTGGAGTTGGGAAGTTCCAACATTCCAATGTTCATTGAAGAAGCCACGTGATGATGTTGGTGAAGATGGTGATGATGGTGCTGAGATTGCATACAAGATGAAATTGAGGTAGACGAGGAAAATGCAAGATTATCCGCACTGCTAACATGAGAGTGATGATGATGGTGGTGATGATGTTGACAGTCTTGTTGCATAGTGGTTGTATTATTGACAGAGATTGAATGCAAATGTTCTGTGGTAGTGGCAATGGCCATTGTTGAAACTGCTGCGTTGTTATCTCCACCACCACCCCCAGAGCATGTCGAGTTACCTGATGTATTCATACAATGACTGGCAACACTGGTGCTTGTGCTGGAACAGCCTTCCTCTCCCATTGTTTCGTAGGAGGAATCTAAATCAGATTGCCCGCCGGCAGAGGCGGCTCGGAAAGGGATGTCATCATCGCTATTAGGTGTCAACAGATTTTGTTCAGGTGGGGGCACCAAACCTGAGGTTGTACAGTGGGAGTGATGATGATGCTGGAGATGTTGAGATGATGTGTCAACCATGCTACTGAATGGCTGGTTGTGATTGTTAGTGCCATGTAGCTGCTCATGATGAGATAATTGCTGCCTGTGATTGTTTACAAAGTTATTGTCCAAGTCAGGTCTGGACGACCCATTGTTTTCCAGATAAGAAGGTAAAGGCATGGAAAGGGATAAGGAGCGATGTTTCACTGCGGAACCAGCCTTCAAATTATTCCCAACAACGGCATTAGCCACCATTGATGGAATTCCTTCTTTAATGTCATGATGTTGCTGAGATTGCTCGTAAGCACAACTTTTAAATTGTGTTGGCGTGGGCGGTTGATGATGTGGATTTTGTTGGGGAGGATAAAAACCAGTACTTGCGCAATTCCCACTTTCACCACTTCCTCCCCCGCAAATATTTTGATTATATGTATTATTATGATGCATAAAGTTTGTTCTGTTAACATTGCCTGCACTATTGGTAGCACTTTCATTGGAACAAATATTATTGGGACTACTACTGCTTGTACAATCATTATTTGGAGAGGTGGATGGAAAATATCCACCTGCGCCCTGCTGAGGTGACCAGCAACCAGTAGAGTTCATACTATTCATTTGGTTCATGACAGGCGAGCCACGATTGCTTATGCTTCCACATTCCCTTTTAATCACGTTTTCCACAGGGCCTGCACTTCCTGTTGGAAACGTGTTCTGATGATGGTGAGTTGCCATTTGAGGCATATTACCTTGATGCGGATGATTATGATTGTTATGACTCATATTATTCACTGGGGTATTCCCACACGGGAATCTTGCAGAGTAACTATTATGCATATCACCAGGTTCTGAGCTAAACGATTCTATCGAGTTCCTCCTCGGTGGCATTTGCCCACCTTGCAAATTTTGATGATTTAAGTGATGATGATGCGTTTGAAGCTGCTGGTGCTGCTGTTGACCATAATTATTATGATTGTTTGGAAACACCATTGGAGAACCATATCTAGTCGGGGGAGTGGATGTTCCAGAGGAGGTCGGGTAATTTGAATTGGGGGCATTACTATTAAAGTAACCGTGGCCTACAGGTACACTATTGGCACTAACACTACTACCATCTTGTCGATAGTATTGGTGCATCCTATTACCACTAGCGTTTGTGTGATCGCTGCCAGGATAAACCCCTGTGGAAGTGTCATGATGTTGATGGAGATCACTGTGATGTTGTTCATGATGTTGATGGTAGTCTGTATACTGACCAGATTGATTTGTGTTGTAAAACCCATAAAAGTTACCACCTCCCCCGGAGGACGCGACACTATCACCGCCACCACCACTACATTCACCAGTCAAATTAGCATTATTTTCTAAACTAGGCGTAGAACAATTAGACCCTGTTTTGTGTTGCTGAGGATGAAGATGCATATTATTGGGACTACTAGTACTAAATTGTTGATGCTGAAAATGCTGAGTTTGATGATGAGAATGATGGTAATACTGACTTTGATCTATAACTTCACCTGAAGCATCGTAAAACATTCCACTGCTATTTGTACTGCTACTAATTGCATTACTATTATTGTACGTACCACCACTTCTGATTTGGTTCATTGTTGTATGTACAACTCCTCCAACTGTTGAGGAGAGGTCATTTCCACCGCCACCCCCACCTGAATTGTTTCCACCAGTAGCACAGTTATTATTATAATTAGTAGTTGATCCATAAAATGCTCTTTGTTGTAAATGTTGTTGTTGAGAGGAAGCACCATAAGATGTGGATGCAGGAGATGAACAAGAGCTAACGTCACTCTCTGGGGTCATCATCCCACTATTACTGTGATTACTTGGTGGTTTGACCCACGGTGGGGTTGGTACAGGACATGGAGGTCCAACCCCCATGTCCCCACAACCTCCATGACTTCCTGGAGGACTTCCATAACCATGAATTGGACCACCAGTTGGTGGGACACTGGTACTCCCAATTATACAGCCCCCACCACCGCTGGGATCATTTAGTAAATGTGGATTGCGTTCTGAGTTCATTTTGACCACTGCTTTGTAACTTTGCCATTCGCAAAAGTCAGTGGTGTAAATTTACACACTAAAACACACTTTAAAACATTTAACACGATTTGCTAAAGCTTATTTCGCAAATTGCGATGAATTTTATTTGCATGAATTTTATTGGAACAAACATGCGTGCATAAACAATTTCTCCTTTTGAATGAATTCCCATTTTTTACCTGCAAAATGAAAAGTAAAAAAAGTTAGCACAAAATTGCAAAGCATATTTTGCATTTTGCACAAACGTACATATCCGAGTTCCATATATTTGCACCAACAATGATTTTTTGTACCCATTGATTTATTGTTCCATAAAAATTTGCTTTAAAAGCTTACCGAGAAATTCCACGTTGTCCTCATCTTTTCCAGGAAAAACGTGGTTTAGTGCTAAGGGACCACACACTGTAAAGGATACACAATTCCGCACGTGTTCACGAGACCAACTGCACAATGTCATTGTATTTAAAACTCATATATGTATGCCTACTCCTCCTCCACCTTCAACAATGCAGCTCACAAAAACTAGCTTGTGCTATTTATGAAGATGATCATGAAGACAAGAGGATAAACCACTCTCACCCTCATTCACCGAGACATGAAGAATGAATGAGAGGTTCATGTGTGAATAGTGAATGGAAAAACCAGCCAGTCTGGCCCTTCTTCATCTTCCATCATCCCTAAAACATATTGTGCATTTTGTTTTCAAAACCCACCCTTACAAACACACATATTCCTTTTTTGTGGTGTTATGCGACCCGATAAACAGGATAGCTGTCCTGGCACACACTGGAGTTGTCGGACCTCTTATTATCCCATCACATAAAAGAAAAAAAATATCTTCACAGGGCCTGTTTGTTGGGTTTTAGGATGTTTCAGTCAATTGGGATCCTATGATCCCCATAAAAAAGTCTTCCTTTCCAACAAATCTCCAATTACAACACACAAACCAGCAGGGATAAAGAACTACTCGGTTTACGTGTTTGCACTTCATTATAATAAAAATCTACCTGGCTTGACTACACAAGAGAGACCCTCATTGCATTGCGATAACTCAACATTATCATCATCGCCGTACCACATGGTACGCAGCAAAGTATAAAAAAGGGTCCGTCTACTGAATTGAAGTACCTACTGCATATAAAATTCAGTACACACGCAGCACACTCACATTTTTGGTTACACGATGAACAACCATCTCTTTTTTTAACAATACGCACATGTGTAGCAATATTATAAAGATGTATCAGTGAAAGTAACAATGCAAAAGGTGAAGAGAATAAGGGAAGATGAGTAATAAGTAACGTGAGAGAGCCTTTTTTTGGAAGCCTTACATTTTTAAAAGCGCCGAGAAAAAACTCACAGCAAACCTTTTCCACACATCTCACGTTTAACAATGCAGCAAGGATATTCACAATTTATTTAAAAAATCGTACAATGAAATTTTTTTGTGGTAGAGATAAAAATGAAGAAAGATGATGATCAATGATGACGATAGTGTTGCACTTGGCTCATATAATGTAATTGTACATGCAATGTAATGTTTGTATATAAAATATTATTTTTTATGTGTGTACTCTTCTTCGTCTTGTTATCAGTTTGCTCATCATCATATTATCATCCGTCGGTGCACGGAGTTAATGTTAAAATATTTCACTGGAGGAAAGATGCACTTTGGTTTTAAAGAGTGATGTGCAGAGCAAAAGAGCTCTTCTGCACTGCATACTTACACACACGAAGGTAAATGATGATAGTTTTTTGTGTGCATAATTACAACTTTAAGCTTAACTGGGTACACATGTTAGTAACATTGTCGTGGTTTTGGTATCCATCATCTCCTCTCCATCATATAATATTATCATCGTGGTTTGGTTTTCGTGTTGATGATGATAACATGATGTATTATGTATCCTATGCACATCTTATCGTTTGTGTATTATTATTATGCATGTAATGTATACACACAAAATGCATGGGTATTTTGGCTCTAAGTAGTCTACTCCACGTAAAAAATATTATATTGGTATTGTATGTTAGTCTTGTTTTGTGTGTGTAGAGAATTTGGTTTGTAACCAAAAATCTAGCTGGTCTGCCTGGTGCAGTAAAAAACACCAACTCTCAGTCACCACCATAAGTTCACATATAAACAGTAGTCGTCAACTGCTTCTTATGAACTTATAAACGTGTACTTTTACTCACAAGTCAAGTCAAAAGACGGCAGCGATATAAGCGATGCGATGATAAGTATTGCTGGTTATATGAGAAAAAATTTCGGATAGATTTCATACAAGAAAATTTCGTAGACGTAGTTCTCTGTATATCAAATGTAAATGCTATGCTGTAACTTTTGTGCATACCGTTCCTTGTATGAAACGCGTAAAAAAACAAAACCCAAGTTTGTTACACTCTGGCTAGTTCGACCTTCACTTCTCAAATAAAATGGTGATACTAACACGTACATATCATCAAACCCAACATACGGAATTTCTACTGCAGTTTTTTGGTATTGTTGCGATGTTGCCTTCTTGGCTTTTGGTTTAGAAGAGTTTGTTGGATTGGAAATGTAATACCTTTTTATTCATTTTCACTCCCCTTTTCAGTAATAGTCCACAACATCTCTTTCGGTTGCTCACAATCAGTTCAAGTTGTGTGATACAAAGTATATGGCTTGAATTGTGTAAATGTAACACACACACGGCTCCTCCGGTGTTAAACTGCC
>JAQFXM010008885.1:0-10185 GCA_034693345.1 Entomobrya multifasciata | reverse complement strand
GCTTCGGAAAACACAAGAAAGCCTTTTTATTCTTACTCGTCATTTGGATCTACTCCATCCACACCACAAAATGGTCCAACAAATTTGACGGTATTGAGCATCATTTGTTGATGCATTACTAAAATGCTGATTTTATACACTTTTCTTCTTCGTTAGTCAAGCACAAAAAAATAAAACATTTTGAGCGAGTACGCATTAGTACTCACGAACAGAATCTGAAAATAATGACATGCATGATTATGTGTCGTTATGTTACTTTTGTATTTCATGCACTAAGGTCCATAAGTATTTTAGAGGTACGAAAATGCATACAAGACACAAAGGGTCTTCAATATTTTCATGGAGTCGTTCATTTCATAAGACGAAATATTTTAAGAGACTTATTTACTTGACATGTCGTCTCCCTTCATAATACAATGCACAATGTAATAAGTTTCTAGATAAGCTTTGTGTTTGATTTGCTGTGTGCGTACAGTATTCACGGCACCTTAGACTCTGGAATACTGAGGGAGATATATGTGGCTTTGTTTCATAGTCAGCGTGAACACAATAATAGTGTATTGCACATTCACAGTGTGGTATGCATAGGAAAGTTAATTGGATTTTGGGGATATGGATTTTAGAAAGTTGTTTTTCATTTGAGTAACGGACACTGAAGGGCTCACGGACCATGCATTGGCCTTGCCTTGCTTGGTCACCATTTTGAGATTTTTTTGTGAAACAAGAATGTTTACACTGAAAGTAAATTTTCGGTCAATTTTTACATTTTTTAGTGAATAAATTCAAGTTACAATTTTAAATAGTTTTTTTTTGGGTTGAGTACTTTAATACAGAAGTGTACGTTTACTTGACATTGTTTAAAAAATTAACTGCGTGAGATTTTTACACAATTTTATAAATGGTTCGTTAATAATTTTACAGTTTATTTGATTAACTTTTTTCTGGCTGCTAGAATATAATAACTATGTGTTTTTATGTTATCAAATTAAAAATTGTTTCAATTAGTGATAAAATTTTAGTAAATACTAAATCTGTTGTAAAAAGATACTATTTTAAATGCTAACATGACAGTTTATTATTATTTGACAACAGTTTTCTGTCAACTTTGGATTTTTTTTCTGGTTTGGTTGGATAATGGATTTTTTCTCTCGATGGTTTCCAATGGCATATCAACAAAGAGCTTATAAAACTATCAAAAATACGAATTTTAATGAGGTAAGCAAAAAATTGGAATACATTTTATCACGGAGCTTAAAGTAAAAATGTCCAAAGCTCGAAATTGATTTTTCAAGCTGTTTATTTGATTTGATTGGCAGGTGGCACCCTTACAGTAACCTTGCTGCTTGATGATGTTCCAGATTAACTATAAAGATTATCAAAAGAATAATAATAGATTAACTATATTAATAGATTAATTATAAAGTGTCTGTTTCTCGAAGACTAATTCTTTTAGTAAACACGACAACCTAACTCACTAGTGATTAGTTGACAGTTATTTTTTTGGCGTAAAGGATAATGTGCACATAATATTAGTAAGACCCAAATTACAATAATGCCAATGTACCAATTGATTGAACCAATGCAAAAAAAAGAAATTATTTTTGTACTCTGTCAAGTTATAAGGTAGTTGATCAAAGCTATAAAAATTTAATTGTTCCAATATGATCTTTGTTTCACAGGAATACAAAAATCAGTAAAGTATCTATTTGATAGAAATTGTCATGAAAGACAAGTAAAAAACCTTTGCGTAATATTCATATAATTCTGAGGGAGAAAGTATTTGTTTTTGTAGCGTAATATTTACTGTTATTTGTTGATCAAACATTCATGAAACTTGTTTGATTTTTATTGTAGTACACAGAATTACAAATCTTGGTATAGCCTATTTTGGTAAAGCTTTGTAAAAAGAGATGAATTATGGGCAAAAATTATTGTTTAACGAGGTTTAAATGTTTAAATGCGACCTTAATCTTTCAATGTTAACTTGTTAACAGAAATTAGTAAGCATTTTAAAAAATGGATGCCTTTTAATGTAAAATATGGCATCAGTAAGAAACAAAAAAACAGTTTATTTAGTTTATAGGAATCGGCAGCAATTTATAAACTAAGGTTGTTTGAATTAAATCAGAAATTGTGTAGTTTTGTTTGTCAAACTTAAACAAAAGTATTTAAATGATATTACTATTGATACCGAACTTGCAGTGTTAGTTTTTTTGTTTGAAAATTTTCATTTTGGGTTTAACTAGTAATAGTAATAAGTTTCTTATTTTAACCAGAATGTTCGCAAAATATAATATACAGTAACTTTCCAGTTTGATTATGATCCAGATTAATGGTCATCTTGAAAACAAACGAGAAAATTCCAGAATTGACCTTATTGGGTTTAATATGATAGTTTATATCAATAGATTAATTATAAGGTGTTTGTTTCCCAAAGACTAAATCTTCTCGTAAACACGACAAGCTAACTCCATAATGATTAGTTGATTGTTATACTAAAAATGGATGCCTTTTTAATGTAAAACTTGGCATAAGTAAAAACAAAAACACAGTTCATTTAATTGATAGGAATCAGCCGCAAATATTTTAAACCAGTGGTTTTTTCACCACTTATATGGTCAACAATATAATATTTGCGTACTCTAAGTTTGACAACCAAAACTACACAAATATTATATTGTTGACCATATAAGTTTATAAATAATTGCATTGAGAGCAGTAGTTCATATTAATAAATTAATTATAAGGTGTTTGTATGGAAAATAGAGATGAATTTGGGCAAATTATTGTTTTTAACGAGGTTTGAGTCTAACGATTAAAACAGTTTTAGTGACTACCTTGAATAAGATTTATAAAAATCAATTAAAAATGGAGCTCATTTCTTAAAAAATGCGACCGTAACCTTCAATGGATTACTTGTTTACAGAAATTAGTAAGCATTTCTAAAAAAATGGATGCCTTTTTAATGTAAAATTTGGTGTTAGTAAAACCAAAAAAAAACAGTTCATTTAGTTCAGAAGGATCTGTAGAAAAATTTATAATAATGTTATTTTGATTAATCAAATTGTGAATTTTTGGTTGTCAAATTTGGAGTACATAAATACTATATTCTTAAACATAGAATAAGTTTTCAAATGATAATTTTAAATTTAGGTATGTTGTTATACATTTTATATTGTTGCAATGTAAAATTTCATTTTGGGTTGAACTACAAATATTGTAAAGCAAAAGTACAAAATATGGAAACACCCATCATCACTACCATAACTCGGGCTGAAGGTTAAAAAATAATATGTAATAAATACAAATAAGTTTCTTATTTAACCATATTTTTGGCAAAAATAATATACAGTAAGCTGTTCACTTTCATCTTATGAATCAAACGTTAATTTCAACCATGTTTTTTTTATCAGATAAGGTATAAAATGTACTAATCGCTTCAACGTTTTGAAATAACTTTACAGATTAATAATAATGTACAATATCTGTAGAACTGAATACAAAATGTAATGTATATCCGATTAAAAAATGTTTTAAAAATAGCTAAAATTCGAATTTACGAGTTTAGTTTTTTTAACTTTATGCAAAAAGAGTAAATTTGTAATGTAACTTTTGTATTTAAAAGGTGTTAACAATGTTTTACAAGTTTCGTTGGGTTTTGTAACAATTATAACTTAAATATGAATAATCGATACAATTGGTCTACAAAAATTAATAATATTTTATCAAACTTTGAAAACCTGTATGAGGACGTGAAAAATGGACGAATGATGAATTTTCTCATTAGCTGCTGCTCTGAAGACATTGACATCATCCATCCATCTCATTTAATTTACTTGTTACTACGTTTAATATAATAATGTCAGTGTGGAAAATAAAATTATAGAGCTGGTTTGAAAAACTATAATTTAGGTGCTGTAGTGCTTTTCGTGTTCACTAAAAATAATAATCAACATTGCATCATAAAACCACCATGGTGAAAGAATAACCATTAAAAATGCATCCACCCACGCATTCATCATCATCACCACCAAGCCATCCAAGTCATTTAACAAATCGGACGGATTAAAAAGACAAAATAACTTTATGAGTTAAGTGAGATTACTTTTTTGTAGTCATTTAACTAATTAAATAAAAAACTATTCAATTAATTTTGTAATTTAAAAAATAATTAGCGATTTTTTTAAAAGTTCCTAAACTCAAAAATTGTGATAATTTTTTTGTAATATTTCAACGTCACTTGCATTAAAAATCTGACATTCAAACATTTGCAATCAGCCTGTCAATCTTGTCATCTGATCATTTCAATCACTAAAAAACATTAGCATTTTAACAAATTAATTTGTCCAATTAAAATTATTATTTATTTTTTCCAAAATAAAATGGATTTAATTCTTTGTGGTTTTCATCGTGATCTGTCAAAGTGGGTAATAAACGCCAGTCTCCGTGCCACATTCGCTGTATTTTTTGGGGACATTTTGAAATGTTGGGGATTCAATTTGACGCTGACCCTTTACGGACATCTACGGACAATACTATTTCTCCTTGAACTGCTAGCCACTCAACCCAACTTATTTTGAGTAACTTAATCATGAAAATTTTGTAAATTTTTTGGAATAAAAATTTTACCATAAAATAATTAACGATAACTAATATTTATTCAAACAATTTGGTTTAAGGATGGCTCAACTTTCAAAAAAGTAATGACGACACTTGGTCACCTTTCCTATTTTGTGGCGTGGGCGCTGTTTATGTGCAAGGGCTGGCTGCTGGATGAGGGCGCTCGCTACTCCAAAATGGCTTTGGATACCAACTCCAACTCTACCATCAATTCGACTTAATCAATTAATTCAGTCAACGATTTGAACAAACCATTTGTCAACCATTTTAAACATTTTGTGTAAACTGTAAGCCATTTAATTGTTGAGGGACCAATTTTTCGGGTTGAGCATTTACAGGAATATGCGGACTACTTTCGTTTTAGTTAAATTTATTCGGTACCAATAGTTTATTATAAAAATGCCAATGTTAACAATTAAATAAGATTTTAAATGGATACACAACTACATAGTCCCCACGATCCAGAAAAACAACACCCTGTTCCATCCACCCTCGCTATATTGAAAGATGTCTACAATTCTCGCCCTTTTCCATTCCCTCTGAGCTCAGTGCTGTGGTAAACTCCAACAATGGCACCGACCACCAATGCCTTTTTTCCGTACATTCAATTCCAATAGTTTGGAAAATTCTGGGGATGACAAGATACATTGATACTGTCGGTGTTGGTCAAGGTGCTTACCACCGCACAGTAGTGCTCATCTTCAGGTTGAACAGCATCCGACAAAGATGATAAGGTGATGTTCCCAGGATCCAAA
This sequence comes from Entomobrya multifasciata, assembly GCA_034693345.1. Lineage (NCBI taxonomy): Eukaryota > Metazoa > Arthropoda > Collembola > Entomobryomorpha > Entomobryidae > Entomobrya > Entomobrya multifasciata. The sequence goes on along the minus strand of JAQFXM010008885.1, from coordinate 4,810 downwards.
AAGCCTTGAGGAAGATAAGCCTTATTTTCTTAAGTTTCCAAATCATTTTGCATCTGCATCTTCGTCTGTATTGACAGTAATCCTACCTCGCCCCCTGCCCCTTCCTCTGCCCAAAACTGGACGTACATAACTGGTCTCCATTAAATTGTTCCATTGTTAAAACCTTCAAGTCGTTGGAGTCACGATGACGATGGTGAATCAGAATTCAGTTTAAAGTCACAAGATTACTAGCCTCGTCTCCTCCATCCAATTAAAATATCAGGCATCGCCATTTCCATATCAATCTGCACATTTGGGGTGCTGCTGCTGATGGATTCTTGTTTGTGCCGTGATCTAGCGGGGAACATCTATACTTGTCTTAAATTTGTCTCGGTTGGCTAGCTCAATTATCTTTGGTCTAATCAAACGTAAAATACTGTCCACTGATGATGAAGTTTAAAGTTGATGGTGAGAAAGGCAAGGGAACATGAAATGTTGATGGTGCAGCTTAAGGCCTCCTGAGTCTAATTTAGAAGAATGAATCAAAGTTGGGGATGGGGCAAGTTGAACCGGAAGTGGGGTTCGGAGTAAAATGATGCCTTTGTTTTTATGGTTATGTCAATGTGGTGGTGAAGCCTTCCAAAAATGCGCTAAAGATTTCTCTGAATTCTAAAAAGACAAACCCCCCCACCCACGCATTCATCATCGTCTTCAACACTAACAAGATATCGAAGTCATTTAACAAAAAAGAATGATAAAAAAGACAACAAAACAAATTTATAATAATTGGGAATATTTTTTGTACTCAGTTAACTAACAACTGAATGAAAAATTTAATTAATTCGATAATTTAATTTTTTTAGTTATTTTGTAGAAGTTTCTAAATAAAAATAATATTTTTTTCAGATTTTTTTCTGGAAAATTTCAACGTCACTTGCATTAAAAGCTGGCTTTTTTTCGTCAAAAAATATTCTCCAAAAATCAGCCTGTCAATCTTGTCATCTGATCAGTTCATTTCGAAAAAAATATTACATTTCAAGAAATTTTGTTCATTTCAAAGTATCATTTATATTTCCAAAAAAAATGGATACATTATTTCGTATTTTAATTCGTGATCTAACAAAATGGGTAATTAACGGCTCACTCCGCGCCACATTCGCTGTCTTTTTGGGGGAAGTTTTTACCTGTTGGGGGTCCAATTTCACGCTGACCATTTACGGACAATTGTGGGCCATGCTTTTCCTCAGTGAACTGCTAACCAATCAGCCAAACATGTTTCGCGTAAGTTAATCAACAACAAAAATTATATTTAATTTTTCAGAATAAAAATTACCACAATATAATTAACGATAATTTATATTTAATTTTAAAGGATGGCTCAACATTCCACAAAGTGAGTCGGACACTTGGTTACCTTTCCTATTTTGTTTCGTGGGCGCTTTTTATGTGCTGGGGATGGCTGCTGGATGAGGGCGCTCGCTTCTCCAAAATGGCTTTGGATACCAACTTCAATTCCACCATCAACTCGACTCAATCAATTAATTCAGTCAACGTTTTTAATAAACCATTTGTCAACCATTTGGAACATTTTGTGTAAACTATTTAATTGTTCCATATTCCATACCAAGAATTTATTATAAAAAAATGCCAATGTGAACAATAAAATTACAGAACTGGTTTTGGAAAATACAAAACTATTAATTAATTGGTGTGTCGTTTTTTACAATGTTTAAGTGTTCACTGAAAATAATAGTCAACATTACATCATCATCATCATCCTCCAACGAGAAAGAATAAAACATCAAAAAATGCATCCACCCACGCAATTAACAGTACTAACGGATCACCTCCTACGCCCACGCATCTGTACTTTTTCCCCATTTCTCCAGCATCTCCTTCAGCTTGCTTATCAGTTGCTGCTTTTTCCAGCTTCCTTTCCATTTCCATCTCTGCACATTTAGAGTACTGATGAACTGTTGGTCATGCCGCCGTGAGCTGGCGGCGGCGGAGATTATGTCTACTTGGCTTAATTGTCTCGGTTAGCCAGATCATTTATCATTGTTCTAATTTGTCAGTTAATTAAGATTTGTGACCATAGTGTAATTTGGGGCAACTATACGAATACCTTGTTGTACCTTTCCGTATTTTCTCCTTACCTCAAATTCCACCTGTTCAATAAACTTGACCTACACCATCTATTATCCCTTTACCGCATCATCGAGTATCTTTTCAGTTACCCTTTGTCCTTCCAATAAAAATCATAACGATAAATCTCACAGTTATGAAAAGCCGAACTCAAGTCTCGCTTGGATAGTAAGTACCACCGCATCTTCAAACAGCTTTCATGCATCTAAAATATTTCAAATGGATGCACTACTGCATAAGTCCCCACGTTCCAAAATAGCAGCACCCTCTGTACATCCACCACCCCCGCAAACCTTGAAAGTCGTCTACAATTTTCGCCCTTTTCTATTTCCTCTCAGAGCTGTGGCTGTGGTAAACCCCAACAATGGCACCGAACACCAGTGCAGTGCCGCTTTCAGCACATTCAATCCCAATAATTTGGAAAATGCTGAAAGAAGACAAGATACATGTTGTCCGTGTTGGTCAAGGTGGTTACCATCGCACAGTAGTGCTCATCTCCAGTTTTAATAGCATCCGACAAAGCTGATAAGGTGATGTTCCCAGGATCCAAAAAGCCTGGAGGAAGATAAGCCTTTGTTTTCTTGAGTTTCCTCTTTATTTTGTTTCCCAATATGCTCAGTCTTCTGCATCTCCATCTCAAATTCATCCGAGTCTGAAGCATCTTCATGAATTCCTCGCAATTCTTCTTCCTCTGCTAAGTCATCAACGCTTCCCCAAACTGACTCATTAGTTAATAGAGAAGAGATCTGAGATAAATGAGGAAGCTGAATATGATGGCGGCAATAACGAGAAATGTGTAAAAACACAGAACTGACAACTTCGTAAAAGAATGAATCCTGCGTCAGAATCATGAATAAAAAAATTTGCCATTTAAAATGCATGGGAAGTTGTGACCCCGATACCTCGGGTCAGGGGGTCATTGGGGTCTAAAATGCATTCAATTGTGATCAGCTGTTGATCTTGTGTCAGAATCGACACAAAAATATTTTTGCTATTTAAATGCATGGGGGCCTTTGACCCCTATATCTCGGGTCAGGGGGGTCATTGGGGTCTAAAATGCATTCCACTGTGATCAGCTGTTGATCCAGTGTCAGAATCGACATAAAAATATTTTTGCTATTTAAAATGCATGGGGACCTTTGACCCCTATATCTCGGGTCAGGGGGGTCACTGGGGTCTGAAAACCAATCCCAAGGAAGGTCTTGACCTAAGGTGTCTGTGTACCAAGTTTGGGGTCAATAGGTCAAGTAGTTTTTGAGTAGTAGTGTTCACAGACAGACAGACAGACAGGATGATAATCGCAATAACTTCTAAATCGTTTAAAACGCTTTTACGAAGTTAGCAAATAGGTAACTTTAATTTTTTGAAATAGGTAATTCAAAAAAAAAGCTATGAGTCGTTTACAAATCTATTTAGTGAAGGAGATAAGTTAGCCAATTATCTGATATCCCAAACTCCACTGCCATTTTACCAAATGAACACTCCAAAGAAAATGAGGAGGATGACCATGTCAACATTCTGGAGGAGGCCATTCAAAATGCCACCACATTGTCATTGTCATCATCAACGTCGCCTTTAAAAATTAAAATGGAACCAATATTACCAAATATACTTGACGATTATCCAAAATATAAGAATTTTCGGATGGACAGCTTGTTAAAGGAATTTGAAGGCGAAATAGTAGACTCTAATGATCAGGATGATAAAGATGACAAGTTGGAAGGAGGTGAGGTTGAAGGCGCATGTTGACAGGGTGCACTTGAAAAGTGGGTTCCAATTGGGAAGGATTTTAAATGTGAAATATGTGGGAAGGATTATGCGCATAAGTATATGTGGAAGGGGCACATGGAGATACATGAGAGGGAGGGGGAAAGAACTATTTTTGTGACAAGTGTGGCCATGATTTTGTGACGGAAAAGCATTTGAGCATTTGCATTTGAGCATTTGAACAGCATAAAAAGTTGACAAATTGTGGTGTGGAGGGGAAAATGGCAAGGGTTTATAAGAGAAAGGGTGAATGAATTTTGTAATGAAAAAAATTATAATAAAGAGAGAAAATTGTACAATGTTTCAAAAATACTTGTTTATTTGCTTCCAACTAATTTTATGCTTTTAATTTTAAGATGAATCCAACAGTAAAACATTAACAGTGTTTTGAACAATATCATCACAAATCAGCACACCAAGTTTACTGGTAGCAGTTCCATACGGTCCCATTTCATAACCACAAGTTTTAAGTGACAGTAAAGCAGTTCTCTCAGCTTTTTTACTGATTTTGGCTAACCAAAGCGTTTTAAACTTTTCGCAGTTTTTAGGCGGTAAACCTAACATATATTGAAATAAGATGGAAATTCCAAAACAAAATAAAGTTGTGGATGGGCCACATAAATACAATATGAATGGAACTTTATTGTACATCTTCACAGTCCAGCAGGCACTGCAAGAAGCTAGTAAAATCCCAATAAAACTATATTCGCTGAGAACAAGCCAATTATCGAGTTAATATCTTGAAGCAAAATCTGTGTGATTTTGTAAGAATTGATTTGTTTATAAAAATGTTTTAAATATTTAGTTCCAAAAACCTGGCCACAAGATTCGTAACACATTTGTTTTGTAAAGTAAATTAAATTTTCAAAAATGATCACTCCTGTAAGCAATGTCGTTGCACTGCTTAATCCGCCGTATG
>JAQFXM010008884.1:0-10186 GCA_034693345.1 Entomobrya multifasciata | reverse complement strand
TAATTCAAGCCCACGACCAAAACAATGGGATTCTTAGACGGGACTCAAACTACTTTCTTTTCGTTGTTCAAAGTAAACCGCAAATTAACGAAATATTCCTATCGCCGTTAAACCATTTACTTCGTTATAAAGTTGCACTTTACCCCACAGAACCAAGTGTTCTTGAAATTTTAACAGTGAATCCATATATCTTAGACACGGCAAAGTTGTCAAATTCAAAACCTAGCTACGGTACTATTATATCTATTGGAAAAATACCCCCTGCGAAAACTTTAGACTTTCTCAATAACATAACCAATATATTCATAGACTTCACTTGGAACTTTAATGGATATCCCATGAAAATGTCCCTATTCAAAAATATGATACCTACAATCGAACTCCAGTCTAATCCCACCAATCCTAATACCGTTATACCAAAACGAGGATTTCTTGCAAATCTTACTCAAACAATTCATCAAAAACTGAACATATCTGTTGACTACTATCTATGCAAATATAAATTATAATATCTACAATGACTAGGTTCCGGCAAATATAAACCTGGATCTGCAACAGGCATACTTTTATCCAATGGTACATGGATTGGTTGTCTAGCCGACGTTTTATACGGACACGTCGATATATCCATAGCAGCACCCAGTTTCCAGCGTTTTTCTCACGTAGACTTTCTACCCAAATATAAATACAATTTTATTAAATACGTTAGTCGTCAACCTATTCGAATTGTTACATGGACAGCTTTATACAAAGCTTTCGACTATATAGTATGGAGCCTAGTCATAGGATCAACTACCGTAATTGCAATAATTACATGGATTGGTGTTCGAAATAGCCAGTTTAAAAATATTCCAAAAACGTTCACTCGTTTATTTTACGACCAAGTGCGAGTGCTACTGTGTCAAGATGTAGAATATCCTAAACCAAAAGATGGAAATGTTACCAGATTTATTTGCTTAGTTTGGCTGTTAAGCGCTCTTATATTGGGAACCGCTTATAATTCAAAGTTAACAAGTTTAATGGCTATACCGGAACTCGAACCTGGATTTCCATTTAGTTTACAAGCTTTGTCGAGATCATCTTTTAAGGTTGGTGGATCCCAGGGATTTTTACAAGGCTTGGGTGGAGTTATATTAAAAAGGTCAAGATTCAAGGTTATTAATAATCTGTGGAATAAAATGGAAATGGAGGAGAACGATGAGAAATGTATGGAAAAAGCGAGAAATGGAAACTATGGCTGTTTTGCTTGGAGCTATGCCCATAGTTGGGAAACAGGAGTGGCTTTTGCAGATAGCCGAGGGATTAGTCCTTTTTACGAAAATTCGGAAAGTTTGTACTTTATTCCATTAACACAGGTTGTTAGAAAAAGGGAAGTTTTTAGGGAACGTTATGGCTATTTTTTGGAGAATTGTCATGAAATGGGGCTAAATGATAAGTGGGGGAGAATGGACATAATGAAGGTGAGATTCGAAAGGACACTAAATGGTAATAAGAATAGTGCAAAACGTCAGATTATAGAAGAAGGGAAAAACGATACATTAAAAATTAGGAATTTTTTAGGATGTTTTGTGATACTGGTTATTGGATATGCTTTAGGACTGTTGGTTGTTTTACAGGAAGTAATTGTTTATAATTACAAGTTAATTTTCATTTACAAATGTACATATTCACATTAAACTGACGGTTCTAGATAAAAATATACAATTGGCATTAATCAAGTTTTAAGGAATTAATTGATATTAAGTATTTGCTGGAGCAAATAGCAGGATAATGGAGCCCGTTGATAATTTCGGATCCATAAACCATTCCGCTTTAATTTTTCAATTTCTCTGCGGCTGCGCAACAACTGGACATAAAAATACAAAAAAAAATATAAATATGCAATTGAAAATGTATCAACTTCTAATTTTCTTGATATAATTATAAATGTTTGTGTCTTACATAATTATTGTCAATTTCCATTATCTTCTGAGCACCGAATTCGCTCAAATTAAGAGGCAGATCAACACTCGCATTTGCTCCCAATCCAACATCTTCTCGAGATCCTGCTGAGCCCTCACTCTGATTATCTTCGGCATCTTGATCATTACCATTTCCAAAATCTGGCCCTTCATTTTCACCATCCACATTCCCAACTTGTCCTAATCCAATAGCTTGTTGTGAAGCTGCAATACCCTCGATCTGATTAGGATCGACGTCGAAATCCAAATCATTAGCCTTTACGTCCACCCCCACAAATTGCCCATCTTCACCAGAATCCCCATCTTGTTCAAACATCTGCTCAAACTTTATTCGCCCGATGTGGTACGTAGTTCCGGCAACAGGAATCTCTCTCGCAGGTGCATCAACAGCCTTACTGGTCCCTGCCACAGGTCGTACATTTTCCGCGGGTGGTGCTGTTGTTTCGACGATTCTACCAGTCATTTGTCTGGTTCTTGCACAGCTTCCAGTTGCTCCAGTTCCATGGTAACCTGGTGTGTATCTCGGCTTTTGGTAAATATTGAGGGTGTCTTGTGTTTTGACAATTCGCTTTCGGCCAACACGGTTACCGCTACCATTCCCATTGCCAGGTAAACGGTAAAGACGCACAGTGTGGATCTTCTTGTTCCTCTGGAACTTGTGGACAAATGTACCAATCTAACACCAACACGAAACGATTTTTTTTCGATTTAATGTTTAATATTTAACTAATTTATAACCGCAACTATTTAATTATTCATTTAAGTGGTAGTCATACCTTTTCAGATAAATTTGCCGTCCAACTTTGTCTCGGTGAAGTAGCGGCAGTGCATCGGTTTCGAGATCTTAATGTTCCAACACGAATATTATCAGTTGGACTCATCTGTAAATTATACAATAGAATATATTTGATTGATTAAAAATAGTCCTTAATTTTATAATGAGGAGATTTAAACTTAAAGTTAAACTGTGTAATGTACCTGTAGTCCGTTTGCGGTCAAAAAAGCATACCAAGTTTGATCCAATCTCGCAGCAGCCGTAAAAGTTGGTCGTAGGCCCATAATTGACTTTGGCCCGACAACTTTTAAAGTAGCTACTTCCGCGTCACGCCCACCAGAACCTTCCATTTTTACATTCAGAACTAAAACTATAAAAAAATTAAAATCGAAGCTGAAATTATTTGTGAAATTACAACTATTACTTGTACTTTCCAAATAAATAAATAAAAAGTTATAATTTTTAACTTAAAAAATACCTTAGTTCAACAAACAATAAATCCACCTTGTCTTACTAATTTACGAAAAGCACAGAAATTGCTCTTTTTATTGAGCTGCTTGGAATAATTTGCTTGTATGTTGTGTGCTACAGTCAGCCCGTTTTTTCAGCATAAGCATTGCACCTTTTATATTTGGTGCCAACATTACGGGGCGATGTGCAAAGTTTTTGTGCACAAATCTTGTTTTTGCATTCATTTCTTTTTTTTTACCAATGGATTGTGTTTTTCAAAATAATTTGTAAAATAATTAAGTAAATGTTATGATTTGTCGAAACTGGCGACGATTTCATGCTTAGTGATGTATACAAATAATTAAACAATGTAATAAAATATTTTGTCAAATGAATAGAATAGTGAATAGTGATTGAGTAAAACGAGTGTCATGGTCATCTTCAAATTTCATAAAAACAATGCTTATTGACTGAAACAAAAGCTTTTTTATTACACATGCATAAAAGTAGCGAAAGAAAAAAGATTAAAAAAATCGTGTAAATAACAAGCAATGTTGAGCCTAATTAAAGGTAAATCGGGACATCAATTTATTCGTTTTCAATTTAAGCTTACTTACAAGTGAGGTCCCCTAATCACTACACCCGAAATTCATTGGAAAATACTTTTTTGATACAGTTTTTGATACTGAATAAGATAGCAATAAATCATTTTTCCGAATGGACAGGTTTGTCAGAGTTGCTATCTGCGGTATTGCTTAAGAACTTACGCTTAAGGGCGTCCGCCACTTGCGTTCTTAAGCATTAGGATAAATGGTAACTCTGGCCAACCTGCCCATTCAGAAAAACGATTATTGCTATCTTATTCAGTATCAAAAACTTTATCAGAAAAAATATTTTCCAGTGAATATCGGGTGTAGTGATTAGGAGACCTTACTTGTTAGTCAAGTCGTCTTGCAGATTGACGGATACACAAAGATAGGGAAATATTTAGCGACAAACGGACGAACAATGTAAAGTTATCAAGTGGATCTTAATACTTGGTAAAATTGAAAGTTATTATAAAATGGCCACCAAATAAATAAGATGTACAAACACCTTTTTCTCATTTTTTTACTGTAATATTTTTACACTAATTTTGAAAAAAAAAACAAGTTGTTATGCTGATTTATTAAAAAGTTACCAAATGTTCGTTAAACTTTAAGAAAATATGAGTAGCCCAAAACACGTGCTAGTTCTTATAATAATTATAAATACAATTAAATTTGTTCAACTGAAAGAATACCATTGCGACACAAATGATGTCACCTTCAGTAAGTTCCACACAAGCTGCCTTTTAAAGCTAGCTTTTATAAATAATTATTCTTTAAATTTCCCATTTATTCTATTTCTAGGGAAACCTTTATCTCAAAGACTTTGGCCGAAAGCAACAATACCCTACGAATTCCACTCAAACTTCACACCATCCGCAATGACCCTAATAACCCGTGCAATAGAAGAATTCGAGATAAAAACCTGCATTAGATTCCGTCCCCGATCGAAACACGATGAAGACTATATTCGATTTAACCTATCCATGCGTGTATGTGCACAAGCTGACGTAGGTCGAGAAGGTGGACCTCAATATGTTCTTTTCAAAACTGGATGCGTTACATTCAACACAGCAGTACATCAGTTAGGACACACCCTTGGTCTACGTCACGAACATCAACGTGTAGATCGAAACATGTACTTAAGTTTTGAAACCTGTAAAATTGTAGATATTCCACCAATGAATGTATATTCCTCTTTAAATCATTTATTTGACTATGCAAGTCAAATGGCGTTTCCTTGTAATAGTTGTCTTGGTGGACATCCAAAAATAGAGGGTTTACATGGTTGTGGTTCTGCTGTAACTACTGGACTTAGTGTTATTGACGTCGATAAATTAAATGAATTGTATGAGTGTACTGGCGCATGTTTTGGACATCGTTGGAAACGACATAATCAATTAAGTGGAAGAGATATTAAACAAGCATTTCCTTTTGGTTTTATTGGGGAAACGAGTACACCTTATTATTTATGTCGGGGTTACATTAAAGGAGAAATTTCACCGGGAAAATATCGACTGGATAAGAAAATTTGTTATGTAGCTCATGATGATAAGGAAGTCAAGTTGAGAGGTGTGGATGTTCAGGTTCTTGTGGTTCCCAATATGAAAAATGTTTCGAAGAATGGCCATTTGCGAAATTTAATTCCTCTGGGGAGAAATGCCCAAGGTGTTACAATTTATGGAGCAATTGCAGAATTGAAATGGAATGAAGGGGAACAAATGGAGTTGTCGATTGGAAAGGTTTATGAAGATAATAAAAAGATGGCCTATTTTACTTTGGAGGGCAGAGTTGTTGTTAAGGTTGATGAAGACTTTGAGACAATAAGTTGTAAAAATATTGCTGATGGACCAAAAGAGATTCCAAAAAGGCGTAAAAAGGAAAATAAGTTATTTAGTTTTTAAAAACAAACCTCTTATGTACTTTATATAAACTATTCGAAACTTATGTAAAATTAGTTGGAAATTTAGGGTAATTAAGATAATTTGAGATACAATAAAGTTTGCATTTATTTTCATAGTTGAATTTCAGAACACTGGTTTTAAAAATTAAGAATTCAAAAATATTGCGGGGAAGACTTGGTTTTTCTTGAATATTAACGATGTTAGAGGACATTTTTTGAAAATTATAGCTTTATTTGGTCAACGTTTCGACTACAAACTGTTAGTCATCATCAGGACACAATAATGGCATATAAAGATTGAAACAACGTAATTGATAGAATATTTATAAAACATGCTAATTTCATCTGTAATGAAAGACTTAGTTTTATTTTAAACGATACCTTTCCGCACCAAATTTAGTAAGAAGCATGGTTGCTGTTTTATTAAGAATTTTATCTGAATGCCATTTGGGCTTTCACTTTTCACACACAACATTCTTACCAAAAATCCAATAATTGAACGAGCCCTTGGAACAAACCGTCACCAAATACCATCTCACTTTCTCTGCAACTCCCAGTCAATTCAGCTTTGCGAGTTTATCCACAGTATTATTTTGTATAAGTACAAAAATGTACGTGTACAAAGTTAACTACGAAAATATAGCTTAACGTATTTAAAGATATTACGATCCTGTCTGTCTGTTCGTTCGTCTATCTGTCTGTAGTCACGGTTTCTCATACCCCCTTACCTTTTGACACCAAACTTGTTACACATACACCTTAGGTCAAGACCTTTCTTTGCATTGGTTTTCAGACCCCAATGACCCCCCTGACCCGAGATTTAGGGGTAAAAAGGTCACATGCATTTTAATGGGAAAAAACTTTTGTTGTCGATCATGACACAGGGTCAACAACTGATCACAATGGAATGATTTTAAGACCCCGTTAAAACATTATATAGCGTATATGAACGCACATACATCATATACGTATCATCATCATCATATGTATATAATATACATCTCAGTATACGTCGCTTTCATAGTTACTTCTCAGAATTTTACATTCTTCTCGTTCTAAATTTATTATGACAACATAAAAGTAATTGTCCTTTTCAACATGAAATAAGTAGATCACACGCAAATAAACTAATTATTTGTTTTTTAAAGAGTTATTTGCTGTCTGGTTTTACTGCATGCATATTTTTATGACCCCATTTTATGAGCTAAAAAACGTTCCAGCATTTAGGACAATGATAGTGACCGTACAACTGCCCACGTTACGGCAATTCATATGCCGTTTATATATTCATACGCGTGCATCAATTCAATACATTCAATGGTCGAATACATTTATGGCGTATGATATACCGTAGCTTGGGTAAATCTACGGCCAATATTATTGTCCAAAATGCTGGAAACATTTTTCAGCCTTTCATATAGGGTCATAAAATAAAGCACGATTCAGTGTGGTAAAGACATTTTCTATTATATGTATCTTGTACTTACTTTCCGTATATTCCATTTCATAAACTTTTGGTGGATGTTTTGCTCTATATGACAAATAAAATCAACAAGATCAAATTCAATAAGCTACTAACATATGCCAAATCAGAACAAGTCAATAGTTTCCTTACAACAATTTTGTAAGCAAATAACAACAAGTATTCACTGTGACAAATTAGTGTCGTGAAGTCTTTAAAAGAAAATGGTGTGTAAACTATAGTTGATGTTCAAAGAAGAAAAGATTAGAGCATTTGCTCAGCTTTATTATGAAAAGGATTTCTTCTTAACACAAAGAATCTTTACAACGGAGTTTCAAATATTTTCTTTGTGGAACTTGAACCAAATTATTTGTCAAGTCTGAATTATGGCTGTTTTATTATAGTTTTTTTACTCGTATTTTTTGCCAAAACCCAGTTGCAAGATTTCTCAAGACAAGCTTTTAATCTTAATAATTTTGGTAAAGGTCACACAACCACATAAGCATTTTTCTTCTTAACAGCTTAGTCCATTCATTAAAATCATGCTATGTAAAACATCAAGGGGTTTCTTAAGTTGTCACTGATACATAAGTGTCGTTGAAGCACTTATTTGGCCTCAAGAACAGATATACATATGTCAATACATCGGCTTTTCTCTTTGTTAACAAACACTGCAGAATTAAAACCCATTTCCATTCTTATACTTGGGGAAATGACCATATCCACAAACTGGTCACAAAAACGAGCATCTAAAAACAAATGATATCAAACCAAAAACTACTGTAAATAATTTTCAAGTGAAAGTGTAAATTTATTTTTACTCTGTAAACATCATAACGGATTATGGATTATACATTATGTTAATGAATATAAAAGCATTTTCAAAAATTTTATAGTTTAAGAATAATGAACCTTAGTAGCTTTCTTTCCCTGAAACCAGTTCAAGCTCAATTTTTTGTTATGATATCGGCTTAATAAAACATCTGTCAATAACTTCACGAAATACAGCATTAACAAATAACCTTCAAAGTAGTACTCGTGACGAAAACACTTTAAACACTTTTTTGTTCATCAAACGATTCTTGTTATTATTAAACAAACAATATTTCCAAATCAGTGTAAAATTGCTAACATGCTAAGCTAATCTCAAATTATGAAAAACATTAAATTGTTTTTGTAAATAACTGATGCATTTTGTAACTAGTTGTTCTAACGAAAGTCGAAAACATGAAGAATCATACAGATTAGTATTTAGGTGTCTAAAAGGCTGCTACAATTTTTTCTGAAATTCATGACTGTATCACGAAAAATCGAACGTGAACGAGCACGTTATACCAAAGAGCTCGGTAGCATAAAAATATACCTATCTGGGAGAAAATAGCTTAATTTTGATAAAAAAATACTAGAAATTCTAAGTAATGCAAATGAATAAATTTAACTGATACGTATGTATTTAATATGAATGAACAAAGAAAAGCACAACTGCTCATGTAAGTTATCTTCCGCCTACTTTTAGTTAAACGAAGGTTGATTCAATATATGTACAACTTACAAATTTCTCGATGTAAATTATACTCAAAAAAGTTTTGAATTTTTTTTCAAATAATGGGATTCAATGTAATACGCTACTTAAAAAGGTAAATTTACAGATGTTAGAATATAAGCATGAAATGCTACTGCGGGACATCGTTCGATAATAAAGCCAGGTTTCTTTTTACATGAAGTTATTAACTGGTTGATTTTGGTTTTGTTACCATTTTTAAGCAACTATTCTCGATACAAGAAGTATCTTTTACGTCTGCTTGGCTCCTGTGGAGAAAGCGATTGTCCGACGCTTCGCCAAAACGACGTTGCACCAAATTTGCATTTTTTCCACTCGGCACCTTGTGCTCGACACTTCACCAAAATAAAAAAAATCAGATACGACGATTAACCAAATTACAAAAATGTATATGCGACATAAGACCAAAAATTAAAATAAAGCACCCGACGTTTGGACAAAAATATTAGAACTTTGAGCAGCCTCAAAATATGAACTATTTGCATACTAATTTCCCAAGTCAACGAATAAATTCAAAAGACTTGATATCGTCTAAAGTTGAAGAGAGGTAATGATATTTCATGCTCACTTAAATTGTTGCTGTCAAATCGACATAATAGCTGCATCGGCATCATTTGTTGAATACTTTTCTCGATCTGGGAAGAAAAACTCAGTCAAAGTTGGGTATGCTGGATACACATATACGTGCAAAGTAGCAAAAACGACGTAAATATTTTTAATGTGACAAATTAAATTGTAACGCATGATGACTGGACGGCAAATTTAAGTCAGCAATTAATTATTAGAAGCCTTGTATTGAGCAAGTCAGTGGTCATGTCTTTTCAAACTTATATTTAAATTCGAAGTAATTATCTGTTACATCAAAACTTATTTTCGATATTCACAGATTTATCTGTGATAGGTCAATAATGCTATATAACTAATTTATAAAGTTGAACTTTTACCTTTTGTATTGATTTGTATCATTTTGTTTCATTCTTCCTGTAATTTTAAAGTACGACACATTGTTGTACGGCAACGTTAAAAAATATAAAGTACACCACATAGTCGTACTTCAGATTCATCTTCAAGTCACTATGGTACAACAATGTGTCGTACATATAGATTTCAAAGGGCTGGAGAAAAGGTACACAGCATTGTCGTACTTAGTTTGGAATGTCATAATTTTGAAGTACAACAACGCGTTGTATCTAGGACTGTTGAAGTTATTTTCGAAACATAGAAAATGCTTTAACATAAAAACATCTGACTAAATAAATATTTTATACTTCGTAATTACAATGTTTTTGATTGCATGCGATTTATATTCATCTTCACATTGGTCGATATTATATGGCACCTTGTCGCTAGCATGCGATCATATTTGGCGGAGTGACATTATTTAAAAAAAAAATATTTGGCTAAGTGTCGTCACTAAAAAACTTTGATTTGGTAAAGTGTCGTCACTACAAAAAATTGATTTTGGTCAAGTGACGGGAACTAAATTT
>JAQFXM010008883.1:0-10187 GCA_034693345.1 Entomobrya multifasciata | reverse complement strand
TGACCCGGGATTTCTGAAATTTCGCGTCACCGGGCACTTTGTAAGAATTCTCACGTGCACTGTATACTACGCCGTGAGGTACACATGAACTTGCGTATGTACATTTTAATAAGCATAATGCCAATAATGGTGATGTGTGGGAGAAGTTTGTTGAAATACTGGTATCTTTGCTGAATAAAAGGGAAATTTGGAAAAAAGGGTCTCTTGTTTTTTGTCGTTGGTACTTTGTTGCAGGCCTGCAAGAGGGTTAACATTAAAAACCTAAATTCACCCGGCTTGGGTAAGGCTACTATATATCTTTCTTTGAGCTTTATACCTGCTTGATTATGTGTAGAATATCAACAAACTCATGCGAAATAAAATAGAAATGATAGCCCAAGCAAAGTTGAGAAAAGCCCCTTAGGATCCCCTTTTTCCATAAATGGATCCGATCCGGCTATCTTGACCTTTCAGAGGGTAGTTGCGCATTTAAATCGCAACGTCTGTCTATTAAGGAGGCCGTAATAGTGATATAGGTTTCTAACTTACTTTCTATTTTTTTATAAAACAAATCCAGTGGAAATCCTTAATATGGTCATTGACTTCACTTGCACTTTAAAGTATTCCGATTCCCCAAAGAAAGTACTTCCGTTTTCGTGTTGCTTACATATAATATTTGGACTGTTTTGTGGTGGAGATGTAGTAACTTGAACAATGTCCGGAGTATTATTCGCGGATGATAGTTCAAAGTGATGAGTTTTTCTCACGAAATATATTTTCGGTAGTGTATGTTTAGCTCATCATTCATTGTATTCAATGGTTTTTCTGACAAAATGCATTTTCTCAATTTACCATATACATAATCTTGTATCTTTCTCCGTATACATTTCTAAAGCTGTGTGTACTTTGCTTACACATGCAATACAAAGTTTGGAGGTGGACTTGGATGAATTCAATGGAATCTGAATTGGGACCACGAATAAAAACTCATCACCAGTGTAAGTGCGTCAATTCTACCAAACAATTTTCTCTCCTAACTGCTAGTAATCATTCCAAAAATGTGTCGTTTAGTTCCATATTCTTTTTTTACAAATGTACAGTACAGATAAATGCTGCAGTTCTGTCTACTATATTTCAAGACAAGTCAAAAAGAATCAGGCTAGGGGTAAATGAAAGCTTGCAAATAGAAATGATGATAAATATTTCGGGGAAAAATGTATAGAGCAAAAAAACTAACGAGCCCATCAGCCCCCACGGGCCAGGGTAAAAAAAGAGAAATGGGTGTTTTGAACAGATTTGGTGGTGATCTTAACGGCGACTTCTTGGTCAAGTCAAACCGCAAAACGAAACGCATAGAGCATAGGTATGTCAACATGATGATCATCATTTGGGGGCTAATGTAACGGAAATCTGTATATAATATGTATACATTTTTGTGCGGGGTAATTTAAGTCTCTTGGATTCTATTTTCCTTGCTGTAATGTGTTACAATGTAATTGTATCTTTTTGTGTATCCGGCCGGACCATATTTGGATGTCTGAATATAGTATATAATTTTTGGAAAAATCTGAGGAAAAAATGATGTACTTACTCATAATTTACGGTTTGCTAAAAGAAGACACTGCGTCTCTCTCACACACCATGCTGGGATCAGAGAAATACAGGAAGTACAATTTCAATGTGAATGGGGGTAATACTACCAGCCATACTAGTGCAGTTCACTAACAGCTGTATATATAATTTAATAGGTTTTGTGACTTGACTTGCCCTCTTAATTTTCATGTTCTTGGGTGAACTTGTTTGTGTGTAAAGGAAATATAAAAAAAGGACAATTGCAATTGGTCTGGTCTGGTAGTCCGTGGTATAATGTTGTTGCTGGTATTTCAGTGTTGCATAACATCGCGTACTAATAACACCACAACTTGGCTTAGTCAAAGGAGGAGAGAGACGTCGGTCGGACTAAAATGATTTGATGAGCTGGCTGAAGAGTTGAAGAAAGGGTTATCGTAAAACTATATTTGTGGCTTGGCAATACAATTCAGAAGAGAAAGTCGAAGTATAGAGTGAGGATTTTTTATGCTTGTAATGTATTTAGCAACTGTATGTAACTGTTCTTGGTATACTGCATAACATTATTTACATTTACTTTCACTTGCGGCGGTGGTAAAAGGGAGGGGGAAATAATTTAAGTGATGAGATGAAACTTTCTTCCTATTACTTATGCTTTGGTTTAGTTCCTACTGAGAAATTGGTTAAACGCCTTGCCGCTTGCCTGAGTGAGTCAACACACCACACCACAAAATGTCATCATCTTTTCAGTCAGAGTATAGCCGGTTTTCTCTCTTTTGTCATATTTTACTTTTATTTGTTGAAGGTTGAAAATGTGTGCATAGTATATGAATGCCTACATTTACTACTTACCACAAAAGTGAAAGTCTTTTATTGGGAATAAGTTTACACCACTATTATTTAGCATGCATGGTACGTACGTACGTTGACGTACTTCCTTATGTCTTACAAGTTATATTGTACACGGGAAAGTATTGTTTCAATTTCAATATCTTATTTCTGAGAAAATTGGACAAGTTTAGTGGTTTTGGAGTTTGAGAACCTATTTTATATTCTTCCTCCTGATTTCCTGGTGGTGTTTGAAGAAAATGGTAGAACAAAGCTTTGGGGACCGCTGCAAGTCATCAGCCACCGTCACCAGCATTTCTACTTATTATTATTAGCATTCCCTCTGGTTTGGTAAAGAAAAGGCACTATGAGATGGTGGTGATGATAGGTCGGATAATAAAACAGTATGCGGTGTGGCACCATTCATATTGTGTACAATGTGAAATCTCATTTTCGTCACCACTGTGAGCCAAGGTTCTCAAGTTATTGTTTGGTTGGTCAGTATTTATGCAATGTGAACCCTTTTGGAAATAAAAATTTCCAGTAATAACAGGGATCACAATGTTGACCATTATTGCTGAAATATACATATAATACATATTTTGGCACTCCCATTTTTTGTTTATTGCATTTTCTTGTAAAGAAAATAAATAGGACAATATGGTCAAAGCGCACTCTTTTTTTGTTCCATGAAAAGAAAAATAGCCGCAGAAAGGATCACTTTTGAATCCACCATCATCATGATCATCAAGTACTTATTGCATTTTGTGATTTTCTGACTCTACAAGATGGTAATATAAATGTCTTAATGTGTTTCGTGTAGACTGGACAAATAATCTCAGCATCATGCTCTGATTCACCAAAAAATACTCAGCATATTTTGACTTCCTCAAGTAAAAAATGCACTCTTGTAACCAGCAATTGTAAATTGAGGAAAAAGGTAGTTCACATTGTGTGGAGAAAGCTTTGAAGTCTATATTCACTGCGTTTATTACGTCTACGGACTCACCGAAATAATGACGAGTATAGTTCCTTGGGAAATATCTATGATGACACAGTTATGGTCCAAAGTATGAGTATTTCAAGCGGTTGTGAAAGTAAAAGAAGATTTTTAATGCGCATAAAAAATCTACTCTTACTAGGAATATTTATAACTCGTGCCGTTATTACTATTGGATCCTCGAAGGATGATTCCTTAGAAAAATTCTTCGTCTGTATACGTTTTTGTTGGTCCGTCTGTTAATGCTTTCATGCGAATAACTAAACAACCCATTTGATAATATAGGCAAAGCTAACTGTAATTTTTGAGTTAATAATGTGGGCTCAAGTAGGTACTTTCAAGCTCAGATGTATTCAAGTATTATTTAAATGACATATAAAATTCAAATGACAATAGTATTTTTCGAAATGTGATTTAAGAGTTTGCGAGAATCTTTAAAAAAGGTTACAGGGTTTTATAGCTGTTTCAGTCTGAGTTACAAGTAAAGAAATAGAAATGGTATTTTCACACGCTACCAGTCAAGACATTTCAGAGAATAAAATGCTGCATTCATGTACATGGGCTATTGTACACACCATTTTATCAAGATCATCATCACTTTGAGCAAGAAGGAGAAAGCTTTAAATGAAAGGTGCATGCATGTCCTTGTTTCCTCTTGTCTTTTCTTCATCCGCCGGGAAACCACATTCGTCCTTACTGAAGCTGATCTGATCTGTGCAACAGTGTTTTCTGTTGTGTACACGTTTTTTAAAAGTTCCCTTGCAAATAAATGGTTTTCCTCTTACTGTGTTCACTCCTTGAACCGATTTTTTTGTTCGCCTATTTTTTTTGATTTTACGACAATCTGTTACGATACATATACAGTCAAGCCAGTCAGGTTGTTCCCTACTTTGTCAATTTGTTTTATTGCACGGGCGGAGAAGAAAGTCAGACACAATGAAAGAGAAATAGAGACTTTCAACAAAAAATGTTGTTTTCATGACCATCGTATCGTACCAGCTAACCGTCGTCGTCTTCATCTCTGTTTTCCCCAGTTATATTTTTTGGGCTCAGCAGCGGATAAGGCCAAAAGAAAGAGAGGTACTCTTTGTGTAAGTGGTTAGGTTCCATTTGGATTGTTATAGATATTTCCCTACTTTGTTCCTATTCATTTATCTACATTATATGGATTGCGTATGCATATAAAAATAAATGCATGTGTATTTATCTAGTGTATATATAAATATATATATGTATATATAATATTACACATATACTCACTTACATTAGTTGTTAAACAAAAACTTTTCATAGTTTACTTACACACACTTGAAAGGAAAAAAGGGATGAAGAGAAAAATTCTCATTTCTTGTGCAAGTTTTGTCATCATCAGGAAGCATCAAAAATGTATGCGTATATGTATGTACACATGTTTAATATACACATAGCGATCCTTTTACGCTTTTATGATAATGCCAACAAAAAAACAATATTTTCCTTTTATGCCCACACACACGTGTGTCAAAGAAGGAGAAATAAGAAAATGTCTTACGTTACTACTCATTTCTGAGTCTGGTTACAAAACATAGCAAACAGTCGTCCTGTTATTTCCCAATCAAAGCGCTTCTAATTGTACATCCCGAAAACTTTAACGACAGTATCACCATTCTTTTACCTTCTGATGCTGTTACGTAGCAAACTCGGTGAAAGCTCAAGGATTCACTGTCAAGTCAACTCAAGCCAAGTCAGGGTCAGTGTTCTCACAATCAGATTTTTCTTTGCATTATTACAAGCCGTGTCGCTGATAACACCCAAAAATGTTGATGATGATGTTAGTAATGGGCTAGCAAAGCACAGAATCAAAGAAAACAATAAGCCAAGTCATGCTGCTCCTCATCTCAAAACTTCTTACAAAAAAACCTTTCGACATATTTGATTCTTTATAAAAAACCTACTCTAAGCTAAATGCCATACACAGAATCGGAAGGCAACTTAACTTATTGCTAAACCATTCCATTTCTAAGTAGTCTACTTGAAGGTAGATTTGTACTCAAAAAAGTTATTTTCCAGAAGGAGAAATGTCAAAGCTAGGCCATGATGATGTGATGTTGGTGGTGGTGGTTGTGCCATTGGCAGAAGTCATTTAACTATGACACTGATGATGATTAAACCAGGCTCCCTGAGAATATTTTAGACTTGTCGTCATCATCCTAATGGATGGAATGTGATGAACTGGTGGTGTTGGCATGCGCTTATGCACATATATAATGTACGTGTCTAATCCATTCGTAGGAAATGACTAAGTTGGATTTTTCTGTTTGTTCTGTGGAATTTCAATAAAAGTGTCGTGGATAAATCATCCGATGGATTTTCTTTTAGATTTGTGGAGGAATAAAGAATCCCACACATATATCTCTTTTTGCTTTACACATTCACGAACCAAATTCATATAGCATGACATTCATTCAAGTCCCTCGTGGCATATCATTCTATACTAACGATTGACGGTGCGAACAACGAAGTGTTTTCATGCAAAAAATAAGTTGCTCATTTTCAAAACTTTTGGAAAGATATTGAACTGTACTTGTTATTATTATAGTTGTCAAGAAAACAAGTTAGGTAAAATGTATGGCAGTAACTCGTTAACCAAGGTCGAATTCAAGCTCATGGCTTTCCGTTTAGTGTGCCTATAGGACAATAACTATTACATGGTTGGGTGGAAGACGTCGTCCATGAAAAGTTTTGTTGTGTGCATATTTATTTGAAGTAGTATTTTAGATAATCCTTCGTCCTTGCATTGGAAGAACGTATGCTTTTTACTGCCGATTTGATTGATACCCACATGTCCTCACACACAGCATTTATGAATTTTGATAGTTGAGATCTATTTGAGATGATAGCAGACAGTGGAAATGTTCAGTATCAGTCGTTTCGTCCTGAATGTATATTTCTTTTGATTCGCCTTTCAATTGATCTACAGAAGTGGAATAAATAGATAAATAAATTGTCGTTATACTTGAAGGGTTTAACTTTTTCTGCAATGCAAAATTTCACGTTTTATTTTGAAGGAGAAATTTTCTCAGAATGAAAAAAGTAACGCTGTGTAAGATGGCGGAGAATAAATGATAAAAAGCTACATTCGCTGTTTTTCTGGTACTGTAAAGCGATAAAAAAACTGGTGAGTAGTGTCATCTCCAGTATATCTACGTATTGCTCATACTTATTCCTGGACTGTCAAAGGCCTAAATTCCTATGTAAATTTATGGCTAAACAAGTCGTTTCATACAAGGAGAGACCCCGACAGGAAAACATTTTGCTTAAAAAGCAGTGGTTTTGTGTTGAATTGTTCCCTTTCATGTTCTTTTCTCCAATTTTCTCACAATTGTAGTCGGCCACAGCAACGAAAGCTGTTGTAATAGTTGAGCAAAAGTATATCTTTTTCATTTCTCTAAAAATTGTGAGCAAGCGAAAAATACTGGCGGTTCTTTCTACTTTTACCATTCATGTAGAAACACGAGCCGTATACATATAAAGAGCATATTAGATGAATAAAGCAATTCATAAGGATAATGTGTTTTTGTGGTGGATGATGATAAAAATTACATATACACACAGGCTGTTATGCAATTCATGATAACAATGAACTTTGGATAGTGAAGAAAGTATGCCCAAACTTTTATAGAGCAAAGGATTTATGTATCTTTATCAAGCGAGATATTGCTGAGTATGATTGTTGTTATGACAAGTGTATTGTCGCCAAAATTGTTTCTTAGAAGGAAATAACTAGGGACAAGGAATTCCTACGACAATACTATTCTCAGCATTCAAGTCCTAATATTTAATGTCTCTGTTTTAAAAGTACAAAAAAATTAAATGAAATTCTCACTAGAGGATAATGCAAGTAAAGCTGCAATTCCAAAGTGAACTTTGTCTTTTATTAATTCTATTGCATACTGTGCACAGTTCATCACACTACGATTATTACAATTAGTAGAAAATGTAGGTGGATGGTCTTAGTAAAACGTAGCTTAAAAAGTATAGTTAAGCTGTCTTTCCCATTACATTACGTTGAGACTACAAGAAGAAACTGTAAGCTTCGTACTTTCCAGTATTCCCAAAAGTATAAAACTTTTTTTTGTCGATGAAGCTTTTCGGGATAATCTTCCCCAATGGACCTGAATAGTGTTTCAGTGGTTCCATAATATCTACTTTTGTGTGAAAATTGTCCAAAAGGCATTATAAACTACTTGATTAGATGCTATATTCACACAATATAATACAAGTCTATAAACTACAGAAATAATAAAAAATAGCGAATGTAGTTTTTTTTTAAATAAACAGATCAAGGTAGGATTTATCGAATCCTAATACTTTGTTGGTTACAAAATGTGGATATTTTCATATGATCGTAAATAATAAAAAACGTGAAACAAAAATTCTAGAAAATCAAAAAAATATTAAGTTCACACAACGACGGTAGTAACAAAACAAGGTATAAATATAATATAATTAAAAATACTATACTGTATACAGTTTAAATTTTGCTATCATTTTACGTGTTGAAATAATTTATGGGTAAACATAATTATATTTATGTTCTTTTTCTAGGAGGTTGTTACTAAAAAAAATTCTGTGGAGACCTTCCTAATGCTATGCACTATAATTATTTGAAAGGTTAATGGAAAAGTTGGTGGTACATATAAAAAAATCTGCAAGGGCTGCTTCCTTAAGTTTCTTTTAAGATATTTTTCGCAATGAAACTCATAATTTAACTGCAAGAGTTATTATGGCCATAAAGTTTTTTTGCAGGGCTTTTAGGAGATTTCTGGTACGAATTCATAATCAAAATGGCACAAGGATCTACTATGAAAACTTTCCTGTCGAAGCCAACTTGCTTCATAGTTTTTTATTGGTAGAATTTTTTCAACCGGCAAGATATAGCTTGAAATTATAATTACGAATTGTTATTCTTTTAGATATGGTATGATGAAAAGGGGTGAACTAGACATTCATGTTTACACTTTCCATATAGGCCACATTCATAGTCAGTTTGGTTTCAGTGTCAGTAAAATCGTTGAGGTTGAGACGAAGGAACACACAAATGATACATTGTAATTGTAAGTGAGACTGGGCTGACTGTACCCCTTACTTCTTATCCCAAACAACGTATGATCATGAAAAAGGGGTGGTTAAATTATAGGTCACTTATGATTGATATGACCTTACAATTTTGTCATATTTCATAATATATACACTAGGATTTTTCTGAGGGGTTCATTAACCATTAGATTTTTTTTACATTTTGTTGTGTATGGTTATATGTAATGTAATTTTAGGTTGATAGTAACAGTAAGAAAAAAATTTAAAGGAATAAAGCAGAGTTTCATTTGTTCTATTTCCCGTTTCATTTTCTCTCCCAAGGCTCAATGGGAACAGTTTTTGGCCAGTTTCTACTCTTTTTGCTCTGGAGAAAGGCTTTTTGTTTTCCGTTGGTTTATACGTAGTAATGTAGATAACTATCATGTAACGTTCGACGAAATGAATGTTTCTTGATAAATTAGTTCTTAAATATTTTTTGTTTATGTAATCTAACTCAACTTTTGATGGAGCTTTTTTGTCATTTAAACCATTTATTTGAGTAATTTTGTATTTATATTAATTATGAACGAAAGTTTTAAATATAATTTTAACTTATAAATGTTTTTTGTAGAGGATGATTTAATATTTAATCTATACTTCGCACTAAAGTTAAATGGAAGCTGTGCTTGTGCATAAGTACATTTATCCCTCCTACTCTAAAATGAGAGAAAATGTATTTTTGGTTATCTCTTCAGTAGTTTCCGACAATTTGTCACAGAAAGAGGCCTCGCTCTGCACTTTTTCCTGACAAAATGCCCTTGTTTCTTTATACACTCAATACTCCTATCACTCATCTCATACCCAATTACTGTCACTGCTATGATGTACACTGTGACAAAAGTTTTGTTGGAGAACGGCCTTGGCTTGCTTATATCATTTCTTGTATCATGTTCCTCATTTTCCATGAGCTTACACACAATCTATGTACTTAATTCTCTAAGATATCAGTGCTAGATGTTATTGTACTTGTTGTTTTTGATTTGATATTGATGATAAGAGTCGTTAAATATGGAAAACTTCATTTTTTTATGTACAAAACCAGAACTGGGTTAAAAGGAAGGAACTCTTAGAACTGTCTCTACCATAACTATTTTTAGGCTGCGCATTTCACTGACTGACATATTGTATCCTCATATGAACATCCCTCGAACTGTTTTATGTGAATTTTGATTTGATTTACAATCTTTCATAAATATAGTTGGCTATGACTACGGCATGATATTAAACGTGGTGGTCTGATTCTATGGATGATTTTTCCCGTCAATTTTTGCAGTAGTTGCTGTCACGATGATACGGTAAAGCAATGTGGGCTTGTAGACCAAATATTATGGCTTCCTGTTTTGCTCCTTAGAACAAATGTGTTCTTCTAGTATTTTGTTCTTCTAGTACACAATTTTGATTATTTATCTAGATTCTTTAAGGAATTAAGCTGTTAGAGATTACCCCATTAAATCGAAAATTGAAAAAAATACACAAAAATGTGGAACATCATGATAAGTGTGAAAGAGAGAGACAAGCACTTTGCTATAAATACTGCCTTAAAATTCTGAATACATCCAGTTATAACTTATGCAGTCTCAGTTACATGAAGTCTCGTTTATTAAGTCACGTAGTGGCTTTTTAATATTCGTCATAACCGAGTAAAAAGGGATCGTCCATAAAGACGTCACTTTTTGACATCACCAGCCTCTGC
>JAQFXM010008882.1:0-10188 GCA_034693345.1 Entomobrya multifasciata | reverse complement strand
TCTGCTAACGACATGCATCATCATGATCATGTGTGTGATAATAATGTTTATGATTATATGATTCTTTCTCTTGCGTGCGTAGACTATGGACTCTGGACATCATCAAAAATCACCAGAATCATTGTCGCTTCGCGATTCCCAAAAGCGTCAGTGACGCTATTTTCGAAAATCAAAGTCAATAACGCCTTTTGACATCGCGAAGCGATGTCAAATGGCTTTTTTCTTTTAAGGGAGGATGCACTATTGAGGTTCTTTGCTTCCAAATTTTTGTAAAAGTACTGACCCTCGGTGGTTGCCTTCTGTGGACGACTGTACTATGGGTCTGTATAATATGTCAGAAACCCTTCTTGGAGTGCTACCCCTCTTCGAAATTAAAACAGCCATTTTACTAGTCGAAAGATATAAGACGATACAATACTTGTCACTTGTCGAAATTTATTAGGAGAATTCATTAAGTAGAATATTTTCGAACACTTCAATTACATTGGGTACCCTTAACTTGGATTTGTAATTTAATTTGAATTCTTTTACGTCATATAAGCAATTCTGTGAATATCTTTGATCTTTTCTGTCTAGCCTATTTAAACTTACTCTACTGCAGTTGCGTGCACGAATGCCGCCCTGGGACACTTTCACCAAATTTCCCTTAATATGACAAGTCCTAAATATATTCACGGATACTTGTTGGTATAGATTTGAAGAAATCTTTATTTTTTAAACACGAATATTTCCTAAGAATCTAGTATTTATTTATCAAACCAATCAGTACGCCAATATGTTTGAGTCTCGTGGTGGCCAGTTTAAGTATCTCAATTAATAATCATTCATTTGATTATCAAATGATAGTTAGGCATTCATCAAAATCATAATATGAACTACTTTAATTGGCCTGCGAATATTCATTTAAGTAAAAATTACTCACGATAGGCAAAATGTCATTTAATCGCTGAAAATATAAAATATGTAGTTTCAGTTTCAACACAAGTTGTACTGATTGGACTACGAAATTAATGGTTTTATTTAAACTTAAATGAAAATTCGACTGCAATGCTAATTTGAAATTCAAATCAAATTCGCGAAATTGAATTTCGACAGTTAAAATATTCGCCAAATGGAATAACACAAGATAATTTTTTCGACAAGTATGTTTCGCTTAAAGTTTTTCGACAAAAGGTAACAGGCCAAGCTGACATTTTATCCCCTCTCGCCTGTGCTACTGCATAAACCGAATCAGGTACGCAATAGTAAACCGAATCAGTTTTTAGAATTTTGGAGTTTAATTAAACGTTAAAAAATGTTAAAATCTCTTAACATAATATCTTAACATTCCAGTTAAATGTGGCACTAAAGGTTGTAGTAATATAATGTCTGCATGCTCGCCATGTTACATTTGGACACAATGAATTGTGATTCTGAATGAATAGAGGATGTACTACAACATTGTTTTAATGAACATTCACGTATTTTAAACCTTGGTTAGATATTGATAGTGACAGACAACCACCGATGACCCTTCCTTCCTCTTTCCAAAAAGTACTATCACTAAGAGAGTTTTGTATTGAAGGACCTCAACACTCAACAGTGTATCTTCCGTTAATTGAACCCAGTTAATCGAAAGGGTTGCATTGAATTTCTATAAAAATGGCTTCGTAAGCTATTTTTATGTTGTTCAGTCTATGTTAAGTGCCTTCTAGGTTTTTGATTTTTAACGCCTTTGGGAAATAGGGAGCTTGGCGATGTCTCCGTTGAACAGGTTAGATGGGAGACCATGTTGAAATTGTGACCTTTAAAGCCCTCTGGCGAGAAAGCGGTTGGGTCAGGTCAACTGAAATTTTGCACAACAATGTTTCTATAGTATAGCTACTTACCCACCAAATTTGAGCCCATGTTGTCATGTTAAAAAAATTTGACCTTTGACCTATCTTTGACAGGGGTCAACCGATTTTGCTGACCAACGAACTCATTCAAGCAGGGACCCATATGTATCGATTGGTGAAATCAGATTTTGAAAATCTTGATTAGTTTTTGAGTTATCGTGCGAATGGACGGACAGGATGTCCTGTATAACTTGCGAAAGTCGCAAGTTAATAAATGAAAACAAGGCTAAAAAAAACTCAATTCCAGATGAATATATTTAGTCAACTTTTTAGCGTTTGGGTATCTTTAAAATTTGTTTTGTACATATATATTCATATTTATGTGTTAACTAGTGTAAAAATCTCGATTACTTAATTGTAAATAAAGTTTAACATTTGTACTCATTCTTTTTAAGTAGAATAAAGTAAGTATCTTGGCTTAAGTTAATTACTATGTTAATTTGGTTTGAACTTTGGTTTATTTACGAATTATAAATTTTACATCTTGTGTGGATAAAATGTAATGCATTTATATCGCTAAAATAATTGGTTTAATTTTACGCGCTTATTATAAAATGTATTTAAAGTTTATTTTAGTATTAAAAATGTTTTATATCGTCATACAAACAGGCGTGTTTTATTTAATGGATTGTGAAAATTTTATGCTACTTTACTACGAAAATGAATGGATTCATTGTATTTATTATTTTAGTTCGTTTGTCCGTCTGGCTGTCTATCTAACTTTGACATCCTTCAACCAATGTTCTTCAAACTTGGCACACAGACTCCTCAGGTCAACGGCTCAATCATACAGATTCAAGATTCATCTTCGTCTTTTATCATATCTTCACATAACTTGTTTCATGTAAACGAATAAATCGTAATAACAAAGTCACGTAGATCGCATGAAAAAAATCGAATACATTGGTTGGATGAAAAATTTACTTGACCTTTAAAATTTTACTCACTGTCCTCCAACAGTAATTAAATATTTTTAAGAACTACATAGTAATTCTCTTTGTAAAATTGAACATGAGAACTCTTACACTTATGACCTACTAAGCAATCGTATTTGATGAAATATTATTTTTCATTGCTCCAGTATAATGTCCTTGTAAGCTAAAACTTCTAAGTAAATAAACGAATGTTTCGAGTGAAAAATAACTCTTTTTATTTACATTTTGAACTACAAATTACTCAAAATACTTAACTTCATCATAATTCCAATTAGAATAAATGCTAAAATACGAAAACCCTGAGCCCGCGCATTAAACTGGTAAATGAGGCCGTGTCGTTATCCACAACCTTATTGAGTCATATTCATTTTGAATAACTTTCAGTGCCATCAATCCAGTATCAAAATAATCTTTAGAAGCTTCATCTAAACAGTCAAGTTGTAACTCTATTCTTTCCCCTTTACTACATTTTCTCTCAAGCAATTTATCTAAAATCATTTTCCCACAAGCTTCTCTGTACCCTAAAATTTCCGATATTACAAACTTGATATCAATTTTAGGAATTTCTCCATTCCTCACTCGTTTTCGAAATGAATTCACAAATTTGCTAAAAGAACAATAGATAGCCAAATTATTTTCTAAATTTCTCCCAACATTTATCAAGGCTTGTGTCTTTCCAGTAGCAACTTGGGGTACACACATACCAATACTTTTATATTTTCTCCTGCTCTTCTTAATCTTCTTTGAGAAATCATTTTTATCCAAAAGATTGTCATAATTAACATATGAATTTTGGTTTATAAAAATCAAATCACGGTTTTCATAGTTATCTACTAATCTATCCAGAGGATATTTGTAGTTTTCACAAATTATTGTTTTTTCATTCATAAACAAACTACAAAAAAAGTAATCTGACGCGTCCACCAACAATTCACTAGCATTTGGAAATATACTTTTGAGTTTCATACATCTACCCTGAATACAAACCAGCCCTCTTTCAATAACCCAGTCTTTCTTGTCTACTGACAACTTTCTTCCAATTATCTTCGATTCGGATAGTTCTAATGTAAAGTTATTGATATTTTCAAACTTATCTACAGCTTCTTCAATATTTTGATTCGTTAGGTAATCTGGTTCACAAAATAAAATTACTGTACAATCTGAATTGTTGGATATCCTCAATAAGTTTTCATTCATAATGTTTGTTGTAAAAACTAAAATTATTTTATCACAATCTGGTGCATTTTTAGCGAAAGTATTAGGTATTACGAGTGAAGAGTCTTCCAATTTAATTTTCACAGTGATGATCAATTCGTGGTCCAAAACTCTGTTCAAATTATGAAATGCTCTAAATTCCAGTAACACTCCTTGTCCATAAAACTGTTTTAGAACCATCTCTGCAAATGATATCAAATAGTTTAAGTCATCAAATAACCTTTTTAATAAACAATATAAACAGGTCAAAAAGTAAATTTTGGTTAAAACCTTTCTCCAAGTCTCGACGTAATGCTAATTCCAGCTCATCTTTAAAAAGCCTAAAGTCTTTAAGAAACGGATTAAGTGGACTGATTTTTATTTTAACCGGATAGTAATCGGCTAATTGGTCCTTAAATTTGTAAAAATGCATCCAAAGGTATTCTATCAACTTTGGGAATTTTGAGGTCCAAAATTTGATAAACGCATTTACATCCAATTGATATGCTCCTTTTCTATCCTTATAGAAAAATTGATTCTCCATTTGATTCGCATTATTAAGGCATTCTTTCATAGCATCACTGTATGTTCGAATGTGTTCAATTTTGTCCCGAATGAATTTAAACAGATGAACCACTGATTTCCTCTTCAATGCTACTGTTGCGTCATTATCCTGATCAAGGTTGTATCTATTCTTATCCTTTTCATCAAGCTTTAAAATGTTCCAGTGCTCTGCTCCAATAATAGTTATCCAGTCTTCATTTCCAAAAACTTGCCAACTTTCCCTGATCATATTTTGCACAAATTTTGCAACTCCTTTGTCAAAATCACTGTTTAAAATGGCTTCATCCTGCATCAATTTATTGATTAACTTTTCTTTTTTCAAGCCATTTGGTAATAAAGCAGCTTCCTTTTGTTTCTTATGATTTATCTCGATAAGATGTAAGCGTTCCATTTCTGGCTTGATTTCATTGTAGGCGTCTCGAAAAAAATTGTAACATTTTGTGGAATTCCAAATATTCGGACCATCTACAGCGCCTTCAATTTCTGCTGTATAAATCATATTTCCTCTTTGCTGTTAAAGTAAAAAGCAAATTTGTATTTTTAGTACTAAATCTTTTTTAAATTGAACTAAATTTTAACCTGAAAAGCAATTTAATTGAATTACACTTGCTAATTGGCCAAGTTCAAAGCTAAAACAACACTGTTATTTAGACAAGTAGAAGTAGAAACTTTCAATTTATTTGATTTAAAACTGGCACAATTTAAAACAAGTACATTGGCATAAACATACCAAATGTTCATTCTTTAATACTAATAGCTAGAATAAATTTAAGTTTGTGGTATTATTTATCACTAACCTTGTTTTATTTTATAAAACTGTTAAAATATCTCGAACGAACTGATAATTTTATGCAAAACAACATGAATAAATTTGTAATATTCGTACTTATTACACCATGTAAAATATGCTAGCTCATTAAAAGTAGAAAACTAAGTGTTAATGAACAAAAATACAAACTACGTCACTTTCTTGTACTTATGAGTAAGTCAGCAGGCAAAAACGTTTTTCAATGTACAAGTATGTCTTTTACAAGCAAAACAAAATCAGTCAAAGTTCGATTTGGTAAACAAGAAAAAACATCTTACTCAAATAGTTTACTGCAGTACAAACAGCTGAGTGACTGCAAGCCTAGAACAGCTACCAATACATGTGTGCGGTTCGACTTGATCTGCTTTTTTTGGTGTGAACAAAGACGACTTTTTTGTAAACCAAAACAGGCATTTGGCTTTTTGAGTTTTATGTAGTCTGCATTTATTGTTGCTATAAAAACTTTTTCCGTATGCTTATGAATCGGCCAAACAAACCACAAAAATTGACTAAGTTGATTATTAAATTTGTAATAAGTTGATTACCTATAAGTTGAGTTTTAAAGTGCAAGTTGGACTTTTAACAATTGGGCTGCATTGAAGTTCAGTAAGAATTTAGGACGACCTTAACAAGTAAAGGTCATATGCCATGGTCATGCATTTATTACGAAGACGAAGCAATTCATCGTAGTTATAATTTTTGTTTGTTTGTCCGTCTGTCCGTGTGCTCTCTAACTTACATTTTTCAACCGATTCTCTTCAAACTTGGCACACAGACTCCTCATGTCAAGGAGTTAATTGCTGCGGATTTTTAACTTCCGAGGTCAAACCCGCTGGGAGCAGGAGGGGGTCAATATTGCCATG
This sequence comes from Entomobrya multifasciata, assembly GCA_034693345.1. Taxonomy (NCBI): domain Eukaryota; kingdom Metazoa; phylum Arthropoda; class Collembola; order Entomobryomorpha; family Entomobryidae; genus Entomobrya; species Entomobrya multifasciata. Next base: position 3,947 of record JAQFXM010008882.1, on the reverse strand, counting down.
TTGGCTTATGGGTGAACGTTTTTTATTGCATGTTTCGATAGCGACTTCAAAGTAAGGCTTTTTTCAAGATACCATGGGTCTAATATGACCAATAGGGTCACTAGGGGTCACATATGACCAATAGGGTCACTAGGGGTCAAAACCTTCACTTGACATGACGTGTCTTTACATGTCTCTACATGTTTTGCCATATAACCAGATTGTAACAAAGATTTAAACTTCATCTTCGTTTTTTATGTCTTGATATAATTTTTTTATCATTAGAGTAGGAACGATTTATTAGGTTTAGAATGTAAACATAAATGCAACAAAATAAGGGCGATAAAACACCACCTCTTGAAAAAACTACAAGCTTTTGATGACAAATTTAAAGTAAATTCTAAATAATATCCTTGGAAATCATCTCTCCAACTCAGTTTAATCGTCAACGTTCAACAGAATTATTGAAACATATTCGAAAATTTCCTGCAAATAAATTTCATATGGTTTTCAGCTTTTGAAGCATTAGCTCCACCAAAGTTGCAAACTTATACCCAAGGTAACCGAGTCAATGTACCGGTAAATCCTTTGCAAGCTTACTTCTCTACTGCTCTTTTGCAACAACAACCAGAAAATTTCTAAGTTAATTATCCACCATCCACTGAATAGAAAATGCGAGAGATATGGATTGATGGATAATCTTTACTGCCAGCAGCTAATTTCACAAGGTAGTCCAGTGGTTGGTAGTGAAGGTCAATTTCCTCAAGGTCGAACAGGTCAACTCCGGTACAAATCGAGTCTTCATGGAAACTCACAGAGCACAACGCCATAGACCTAAAAGAGACCCAATGTAGTGTTTTGTTTTGGGGAGAGCGTCCAAGCTGAACGGACCAATCCGGTCACACGGCTATCGAATTCGACAAATTAAAAGTGCGAGATTCGATGGGCTTGAATTCTGATTGGCTGCTTGGTACCGATGGTGTCCCCAAAATAATACACTACATTGAGTCTCTTTTAGGTGCATATGTCGTCTTACTCTATGATGGAAACTCAAGGGATTTATCAAATGAACCCAAAAACTTTGCTGACTTTAATGCATATCTAAACCCCGTTTATGCTGATATGGAGTGGTAAGGTTCAATTGAAAGGTGGAGAAGGGACCCAGCAAAGAATGCAAAGATTAGAATGTTGAATAAGTGTTGTGTTTCGCGATGTTCGTTTCTAGAGGAATATAATGAGTGGGATAGAAAAGTGAATATTTTTGGACAGAGATGGATAAATTTATAAGAGATATTTCAGAATATAAAAACAGTAATTTGTTAAAAATAGTTTATTAAATGTTACATTTTTGTTACCGACAGACAGACAGATGGACAAAACGACCGACAAAAAAGTTAAAGTTTTAACAACAGAGAAAATTCATAGTCGTAGTAAATAAACGATAACCAAACGTGCTGAAAAATTTTGCGAAATTTGAAACCCAAATTTTTTACTTTAAAATGAAGTGAAATGAAATTTTATTAAACTGCATAATATAAAAAATCCAACTTACACGACATTTGCACGGATGTATTCTTCTTTTTGCATTAAAACGCAACTAGATAACAAAAATATACATTGCAATATTTTAAATATTTATTTCACAGTTTCATTTTCTTGTAAACAGATCAAACTTAATCCGATCGGGTCAAATAATCAGTAAAAAGCAAAACGTTCATGCATACATTGAAGTATCTCAACATAGAAAACTATTTCATTATTTAACTAATTATTAAAATGGTTAAAGAAGTGCCAAATGAGTTTGCTAGATCAAAAATAAATTGTCTCTTTAGAAAAATAATGTAAATGCTTATTTGGTTAGTCATGGCTGATAGACCATTTTTCAGGACTAGACTAAAGAAATTCCAAGATAAAATATTATGAACTTAGATTTTAGACAGTTTTAAAGGTAATAATCAAATAGAAACTTGTACAATCAAAAATTTCGTTTCCGTTAAATTCGTATATGACCACATTTACCCTTCCCAATTTCCTTACATCACATATTAATCAAGTTCCATCGGCTCACTACATTTAAGTCTACAAGTTTCATCTTTCTCCAATTGTAATATTTGACGGAAGAGGTTTTTCATTTCTTCTTTACCTTCTTTCTCCGCCAAACAAAGAGCGCAAAGACCTTCCCCATTTTTTATGTCAATCCTAAAACCATTTTCAACGAGTAATCTTATGAATTCAATATCACTCATTTTTTAACATAATAATCTATTGTTGTGTTACCCATGTAATCCGTTTTGTTAAATTTTGCATTTAAATCCCCTAAAAGTTTGTTGAGGGCGGCTTTGCCAAGTTTTGAGTCAAAACAATGCATTGCTTCCATAAACCGCGTAAAACAACCTGCCCTGGATTTTAAATTTGACTTAGCCGACGCCTCACTTGCCTCTGAACTCAACATTTTACATTGTCCCAAGTCAACAGTTTGAATGCAGTTCATTCCACCTGATCTTCTTTCAATTGCAGCTTTTCACAAAAAATATTTACTAAACCATCTTTCCCCACTTTCTCTGCCAAACAAAGAGCACACAGTTTTTCTCTGTTAAGAACATCGATTTTGCTATCATTTTCAACCCATAATTTAATAAGCTCAATATCATTACTAGTTTTAACACTCCAATGAAGAATCGTATCGCCTTTCCTATCAAATTCATTAAAATTTCCATCCAACTTTCGAAAAAATTCCAGTAACTCTTTTGTAAGTTTTGAACCAAAGAAATGCACTGCTTCTTGTAGTGGCGTTAAACCACTTTCCTCATATTTTAAATTTATATGCCTAAAGTTCTTGCTTCTCACAGGTTTCAACGTTTTATGATAAACATCGACACTATCCCTATCAAGTGCATCTTTACTATTCCAGTCATTTCCCAAACTCAAAACACTTTGGCCACTCAACGCAATTTCATTAACATTTGTAACTAGCTTATTAATTAAAAACTCCTTTATTAAATAAACATGTTCTGATTTTATTCAAAAGTTTTTCAACGGTTGTATAATAGGTAATGCTTGCAAAAACGATCGTCCATATTTGTCCTTACGTTCGATTTCATTTCCATTAATTTTATGACTTAACCGAATGAAATTTATTGTATTCACAACAAAACATTCTGATTCATCAAATTTTTCTATTCGTTTAATTCGATCACACACGCAATGTAATATTCCACCACCGTTTTCCCTAATCTCTGCTATTCTATCAAATACATCATCATCACACCGCTTTTCAATGAGACAACTGGCTAAAGAGTAATGTCCACTTTCTACTGCGCATGTAAGCAACTCCACTGGATTATCATAAGGCAAGTGAAAACACATATTATCAAGCCAATTAAAAGGCGCTCCTGATTTAAAAGCCAATTTCAAAATCTTACCACCCACAAGTGGATCTCCATGATTTGCCCAAAGATTTATTGTAAATTTTGCCAAGTTCCACATTTTCAATTCAAAAGCATCGTTTAAAAATCTACTAAATTTGTTATCCGCTGACCACTGACGAGGGAACATCGGAACATGTTTTTCTCAGATCGGCTTCATATTTTGATGAAATACTACTCTTACCTAGACAAGACTTTGTGTAAGGTGTCGACTCTCCATGGGCAGTTGTTCGGAAAATATTCGTAAAACATGGTTCTTTAATGTACAGTTAAGGCTGCAGCTAGCGTACTTCGAGAGGACGAAAAGGTAGTAAAAATCAATGAAATCTCACGAAAACCAACTTTTCATTTTTAAAATAGAAAAATTAAACAAAATGAAGTATAAATAATACTTATTAACAAAAATATGGGTTTCAAGACTTTTCATCATTTTTCACTGCCATTTCGTACTCGCCAAGTACGCTATAAGCAGCCTTGACTGTACATTAAAGAACCATGTTTTGCGAATATTTTCCGAACAACTGCCCATGGAGAGTCGACACT
>JAQFXM010008881.1:0-10189 GCA_034693345.1 Entomobrya multifasciata | reverse complement strand
GGACAGACGGACAGACAAACAAACTAAAATTATAACTACGATGAATACATTCATCTACGTAATAAAATGAAGAGCAATAAAATATTTAATTTTTCTTTATTATTTAAATAAGCTCGTTTTTCAATGTTTACATTGAAATATCATTTAGTTAAATATTTTGCTGGAGTGTTTTTTCGGATTAGTACAGTAAACTAGTTGAATTTATAATGAAGTAATTACATTTTTGAGTGGAGTTTTTTTGGGGTTGAAATCTTCTAAAAATCCAAGGACTGGGAATCTTCTTTTCTATTTCAGTTGAAAGGCCAGTGTGCAAATTAGTATCACTGTTTTGTAAGCACATAAAATTGCCAATGGCACCGTCATCGTCATCGCCTCCTCTTCTTCTTCAAATTGTTGATGTGATTGTGGTGGTGGATGAGACATGAACGGCTGAGGACGGGGTCCCGCTGAGAATTTCATTTGGGAGGCAGCTTCAATGTTACAACCACTTGGCTTCAGGCTGCCAATAAATCAAAAAAATTATCATTTTTTTGTTTGCAAAAGTTTTTTCTGAAAATTTATTAATAATTTTTCTATTAATTTTTTAAAATTTAATTTTGAAAGAAATCTTTTTTCAGACAATTTGATTTTTTGCCAAAGGTGTTTTTTTACTCGAAAATAGTATTTTTAGAACAAAATCGAATTTTCGTCTACAAGTTTTATTATCTGATTTTTATAGCTATTAGCTTAGACGAATTTTATAGCTTAGACGAATTTTATAGCTTAGACGAATTTTCTAGCTATAACAAATTATGCCAATTGGGGGAGAAGTTAAATTTGGACTAATGTGTTTTATTTAATGTGCCAATCATATTTATAGACAAAGTCTTAAACTCCTTTTAGTAGCTTTCAAATAACAATTTCTACAATAAAATACCGTTTCACCGATTTAGGTGAAATGTGCTCAAATCAATGAACAAAGCTAATTAATACAATTTCATACCGTTAATTTGAACATGATTTTGGTTCATGCCTAATGAGCATGAACTTGATAATTTTGAGTTTCATATTTTTACAAATCTAATCAAGACCAAAAGGTCAGTTGATTACATCCTCCCTTTCTTTCAAATAAAATAAACAAAGTTTATTTTAAGAGAGTGTCACGGAGAATGTTTACATTCACAAATATACATACATATTTTCATTCATAAATTTCATACATTAATCAATTAAATTTTTCATACAAGTTTGTTCTAAATAATTACATAATCGTCACAGCTGGTAAGCGTGAACAAAACAAGATTAATTCTTGATTTTACCAAATAATCTAACCAATGTTATTATACAAAATAGGTAACAATTTTGAGAATTTTTCGTACTTACTTTAACATACAAAATATTTTACGTGTTAAATGAAAATGAACTTGGTCGAGATGTTACGTGGTCTAATTCATTAGTATGCATGGCCATGCTGACTACGATGACCAAAAGTGGTTTTCATTCAAAGTCACTTCAAGAAAATTGCAAGTTTTCCTGAGAATGACGTGGTGCAAAACTAACCAAAGTCAAACATTTTATGTGCATAGCTCTCAAGTTCACTTACATGTAAGTTTCGCTTTTCTTGATAAAAAGAGAACATAGTCAGCAAAATGAAAGTGTGGTGTGATGTTTCACTTCAGTAGTTGTCGCTAAATTCTAAAAAATATATTTTAACTATTTCGACTCTGGACTGTTACTAAGTGCATTTTTGCCAGGTAAGCTAAACCTTATCATAATTAAATTATCTAATACCCTTATATAATTGTTATATACTACATTATATTCATATTCATTTTATAATCAATCTGTAATCCCTAATTCCGTTTTCATATTTTAACCTTAAAGTGAGCTTGTTACGGAACGTGATGCATAGTCACAATCAAGTGACATAAACCATGGTTTTAAATTATGTGCAACGACGAAACCTGTCATGCCATCGACTTTGCACACGGGTGACGACACAACCGAATCTACTCTTTAAGGTATTTAAAGAGGTGCATCAATTAAATATGTTTTACTAAGTTTTGAGCATTTTAAATACTGACTCGTGAAAGACTAGCTCTTGTCAATTCACGCTAATTTCTTATTCTTTTCTTTTTGTGTTTTATCTTTTTAGCTCCATCATGATGGTGCAAGGATTGATGTTTCTAACGTGCCTATACTGGTTCCCAAATTTGTGTCACCACGGAAATCTAGAACCTGAGGAGAAGGAGATAGTGTTACAAGGACTGTCGGAAATTCTTAACTTGACAAAGGGGGCTGAAAGGGACATAGCCTAGCGGAAATAGCCAAGTAAGTTACTTATAATTTAATATTTTTCATGTAAATACTATGTTATTTTAGATATAAAAAGTTCATATTTTTCTTCATTTCTTTTTTTAGCAAAGTCGACAACCTATTAGAAGAGGGCATGGCTGTTCTTGATGGAGAGAACATAGTGCCGACTGACATACCAGTTGGAGATGACATTGGCCCTTACAATTTACCTGCATATTTACTGGATACCAATAATGCATATTACTGTAGCCTCTGTTGCTACAGTGGTGATGCTTATGTGTTACATGCACATCCGGAAAACCAGGCGACTGTAAGTCATGGGGAATGTGTGTTTCCCCAAGAATTGGTGGAAGCCGATAAGGATGACAAGGTGGCAGAGTTATTTCTAGGCTATTACTTACGTCCCAGCGCATGCTTCACTGAGCCTGTTCTTAAGGCTTATGTGTTGGGCCGTGGTAATATTAGTAAGTGTCGTATTTTATTTACATACAAGGCTGTAAAATGTTAAATTAATTAAATTAAATTAAATGTTTGATTACTAATTTATCCAAGCGATGTTGGGAGGAATGCGGCGTCTAGTCCCTACGATCTTAGAGGAAACTGCGTATTGGAAGAAGTTGAACGTTGAGGTCTTCTGGAGAAATACAGGAACAACGTATAACGGGGGCCGGGTGGGGTTGAAGGGTTGGGGGAAGTTGGGGTTCCTGGGGGGGACGAGAATCCTGGGGGAACTGGGGTTCCTGGAGGGGTTGGAGCTTCTAATCCTAACAGTGCCGTGGATGATGGTGATGAGGTCCCTCAACACTCATGGGTCCATGAGTGGGTCCACTCCCTGGAGGGGTGAAGAGGTGTTTAAGCCAGACCTCTGGTTCTTGTTGTGCTTCTTATAAAAGTGCCATACTAAACTAAATTTATTCTCTATTTTCTTTCTTGTTATCTTCTTTAAATGTTTCTTGTTCTTAAAATTTCTGCTTGTCAGTATAATGCATTCGGTTGGTCTAGTAGTGTGGTCTATTAATTGGTGTTGATATTTAAAAAAATTTTCGGCTTTTCGTCGACCATTCGGGATTTTCTAAAAACGGTTTTTTTTTCTTCCGTATCTGATTTTATTTTTAAACCCGTCGATGGCATTGAGGAGATGGGATCTTGGTGTTTGTCTTTTCATGTCGTTTCTTAATCCAATAAGTTGTTATGGGGAGCAGATGGACTTGAGTTGAATTCGTTTGGGGATATTGCCAGAGCATAGTGGTTGTTGTCACCGCTGTTGTTGTCATGAGCATTTTTAAAACGGGCTTGTACTGATGGAATACTGGGTTTTGTTGGTGTTGGTATCATTTCCAAACTTTCTGGTCTCACGCACCTTATGTTGAATCCTCTTCTCCTTCTTCCTACGCACCATACGCAGAAACAAGTGATGAGGAACAGAGCGATGACAATGACTACCAGTCCAGCAAATAAATACAGGTGTTGTATCAAATGTGGCTGGAGTCCACAGGGTGTTGGAGGCAGCGAGGAGGCCCTTACAGTTTGGAAAACTGGTAATGGGATGTTGGAGAATTTGTTGAGTAGATAAACTACAAATAGACTATTAATTATGTTCCAAATTATGATCACACTAGTGGGCAGTAAATGATGGTTTGAAAGTATTGGGGTAACCCATTCTGGAACTGGTATGGTCTGTACTGGAGGAGGAGGTGAAAAGATGACTGGGTGTAGAACTGAGCTAAGATTACTGAATGACTGATATGATGTTTGTAGGTTTTCCGCTGTTGGGACTGGCAGAACCTTTTCTTTGATGTCTTGTACCCAAAGTGGGGGAAGTAATAACAAGTGGTCTGGAGCTGGAGGGCTGTTAAAGCACGGAGTCCTCGGTCGAATGAGGGTTATATTATCCACTGTTTTTAAGGTACAGGAACATGTAATTGTTAAGATACTTGCTCCTACAGCTTGGGTTACATTGTAAATCCCGGTGGGGCAATGTAAGAAAATGTTGTTGTGGGTATGTCCAATTTGAAATTGATGGGGTTTTACTTCTCGTATTAGGGTGAAATTTGACGGCCGTTGTTGACACCGAAGTGGACAATGAGAAGTAATGCTGCCGATGGACGCTTGATGGAGTATTTCATAAATACAACTATCCGTTATAAGGTAATTGTCAGCGTAATGCGAGTTGACATTACAGAGGGCATATTTTTGTGTACAAAGGTTATTCTGATCATTGTAATTGGTGAATTTTGTATTGATTTGTAGTCATTTCTGGGGAAGGGGGTCCTGGATGAGACACAGCTGGCCATTTTTGACAAAGGGAACTTTTATGGCTGTGTATAGCTGATGAAATGTATCAACTTTAATGATGGGGATATTGAGATATACCAATAGTTGTTTGTTACGGAAGTTGTAAGTACAACGGTCGAGCGGTGTATTGTAGTACCTATCCATCGAACGAAAGGGCAGCGATAAGGAGTAATTATGCTGTAGAAGTTTTGTCTGTAGATCAATCAGTTCTTGCTTAAGGGTGTCTGGTCCTATAACTGAGATTGGTAAATAGTCTGTTCTACAATTATGTAATATCTGGGAGAATTGTTGCAATTCTGTTAACCGAGCCAAGAGATTGGTCAGGTAATGCACTAATAATGATCTTTTCATTTCTCCTTTTTGTAGAGCCCGAGTGATTTTATCTGTGATCTGCTGGTGCTGTCCAATTTGATTGATGTTGGATGTAACACGACGACTGAACTCTGTTAAGTTGGCTTGTTGTAGATCCTCGAATTCCTGGATTTTCCGGACTGAATCAATTAAGTCTGTTTGATCTGAGGAGACTTTACTTCTCAATTCCATGATGTTACTGCTGTAGTCAGTGTTCTTGTTGAACCATTCTGACATAATCAGTCCACCAAAGAATAGGGCAGCTCCGGTGGGTGCTTGGCGTTCCTGAAGAGTGGGTTGCTCGTGAAGAACCATTTCTTCAGAGGAGTCTTCTTCAGTGGTTCAGACAGCTTGACTGGAATTTGGAGTTGTTAGGAAAGTTGATAGGTTTATGGGAATTCTATAGGCAAATACGGATGTATCAAAATATGTATTATTAGCCAAGATAGCTAATCGTGTGTTGATGTTGTAGAGGGTGTTGGCTATTGGATTCAGCAGAAGACACTGGGGCATCTCCGGGTCACAGAAAGGGGCATAGTGCGAGAAGATGGGATCAACATCATGACTAAACTGGAACTTGAATGGGAAAATTTTCAAAACGAATGACTCGTAAAAGGTGGTGGGGGATGTGATGGGTTGAATCATCATCCCTGAAGATAACGACATTCTGGTGGTGGAGGTGCAAGCAGCACAACCAACCACTGCTACAACTACTAAAAATCATAAAAGATCCATTGTAAATTATTGATTGGGTCTTCAACACTTCTCAAAATTATTATTTTATTTTCTATATTTTCAGGTAAGGGTTTCCGTTTCTGAGTTTCGTGACTGGGATTTATCGGGAGAGAGAGAATCACAGCAGGATTACGAATGATACTCCACTGGAGACGCGTCGTCGTATTTATATTCCCTTTTGATCTGCATTTGGCGTCATCATTACCACAGGAGCAATGGACTTGTCGGATGGTGGTGGAAATCCGGCACATGCCGCACTGAAGAGGTGTCGAGGCAGATGTAACATGAAAGGAATGAGTGGGGATTCCTGAGATGTTGGTTGAGGTGGTGGATTGCCTTTAGTCGGATTGACTTTGGGAATTCGGTGTTGCATGTCGAGGTCGATCGGAGGTGAATTGCACGGCGAGTGGTTTGGTGGTAGTTCCCAGTGATCAAGTATTTCATTACTCCCTGTAAATTCACTAGGGTCATTGTATTTGTCATAGAAATCAGCAGAAACATCACTTTCCGCTTTGTAGCGTCGGTACCTATATAGAGCATCGTTCCGCTCTTTTTCATCTTCTTCTCTCTTGAGATGATTTTTATATCTGTAGAGGTCGATACGTTCTTTAATCGTACGTCGCAACTTGCCAAACTTGCAGACGCACGAATGAAGAAACCATACAACTTGAAATGGTTGTAGGTGGACGCAAGCATTTAAATGATCCATAAATAACTCATATTTGATGGAGATGTGTTGGAAGAAGTCCTTCAACTTGAAATACGCCAGGTGTGCACCGTCGGTGAGATGCATTTGAAGGTTGTTCACTTTCAATACATCGTTCCATTTCTCTCGGACACATAATGCATTGTACTTGACAATGAACTCATGAAATGAGTGGGTGGCAAGTAAGCTTGGGTAAGTACACTTACGTAGCAATGTTGGTCTGTACTTGCAAAACGAGTTCTTCGGTGGTTGAGGGATGGGAGAAAAAGAATTTCTTCGATTTTGAATATTGTTGTTGTTGTTGCTATGGTGTTTGCTGTTACTGTTGCCAGGTTGTTGGTGTGTGTGAGATGGACGGCGTTGTTTCTTCTTGGACTTTGGTCCTGCTCCTGGTGGGTTGTATGGTTGTTGCTGAGTTGCTTGCGCCGGAAGGGGCATTTTTATTCTCGTCCTCTAAGACACGTGTAGATTTTTACTATGTGAGAGTAGATGACTTCTGTCTCCGACACTTGTATTTTACACAACTTGTTTTTGTTGGTAGCGGCAGAGACTCTTCCCTTTATTTTTCAAAATGATGATGATGAGAAAATAATATAATAAATAAATAAATAAAAAGGGGCAACGCAAGACTGTAGGTTCACTTTTAGACCTGTAAAAGAATCGCCATTTATAACTAGACGAATTTTCTAGCTATAAGAAATTATGCCAATTGGGGGAGAAGTTAAATTTGGACTAATGTGTTTTATTTAATGTGCCAATCATATTTATAGACAAAGTCTTAAACTCCTTTTAGTAGCTTTCAAATAACAATTTCTACAATAAAATACCGTTTCACCGATTTAGGTGAAATGTGCTCAAATCAATGAACAAAGCTAATTAATACAATTTCATACCGTTAATTTGAACATGATTTTGGTTCATGCCTAATGAGCATGAACTTGATAATTTTGAGTTTCATATTTTTACAAATCTAATCAAGACCAAAAGGTCAGTTGATTACAAACATGTTAAAGATATAAGATTTCTTTTTCAAACATTATTTTGGGTGTCAGTCACTTTTTCCAAATAATGACCTAATTTTTTATATAAATACGAGATGGTGTTTAAATTAATGTAGCGTGAATGAATGCACACTTGGCCATTAGATTTTGCTAAGGGTAGACGCAAAGTGTGAATTTATAAAATAGATCGTTTTAATTTTTTTATGTCAGAGACGTTTGTACGAAGTTTTTTTTTGTCAAACTGACGCTTTTAAATTACGGAGGAAGATGAAACTTCACGTGCGCATGTGTGTCGCTGCGGTTTTGGAGGATAGAAGAAACCAGCAATTTTAATTGATGAATTAGTAACCCGGTGTCATATTTAGGTGATTAACCATTCATACGATCAGGCACATTTACATGTTGTTTTACTTTACGACTACAACAAGCAGTTATCATACTTCTGTTCTCATAGTGCGTCATCACAGTGAGATGGTGAGAGCCTAGCACTAGCCGAAACGTGATCACGTCTGCGACCACTTTTGGGCCTAGATATTTTTGGTTGTATATACAAAATACAATTTGCACAGCTCAAAACGCACGCTTTGAAATGCACAACTAACCAACTGAATCGTTTGTAGTATTATCGAATGTATAATCGGCTTTGTATTATGTAGTAGCTGTGCATACGTCAAAATATATTGCAGACCAGCCAGTCATGTATAATGATTGACAATTATTCTATTTATAGAAGACCCTTTTTATATTTATTACTGGATACCATGTAAAAACATACGTGCTCAAATAATCAGTAAAGTTTGTGTGTAGGTGTCCACATGCACGCATCAAAATAAGTTAAGCTAAACACTAAACGGGTAAAAAATACAAGCAAGTATGCAGCATGTACAATTATTGAAAACAAACACACACATACATCATTGCTGACCATATCGATATGTGATAGCTAATACCTTCACTGAAAAGCCAGAAAATGAAACTTGGGTAGCTGCATATTAAATAAATACTCACATTTCTGTGACATGTAATGCACACTCACAACTGATACCAAGGTTTGCTTAAAAAGTATTTATAAAAGCAAATTCGGCTGTACTACAGCGCAAAAGTCAACCTTATTGTGGTGTATGCAAATACACACATCGAATCGAAATATTCTAATTATGTTAAATTAAGAATTGATCAGATAAATTGATAAATGCTTTTGGTTGATTTGATTATGTCTTGAGGAAGACAGTCGCCTTGCGATGTCTTCCCTCCTTTGTAAGCTTACATTGTAAGTAAGCATTTTGGTGATCTGAGAGATCACTCCTGTTTTGTAAGCTGAGCTGAACGTATGAATAAATCCCTAGCTGTTATCACTGACACTCAAGGCAAAAGACCTACGCATTGATTACATGTACGGCACCTCATAAGTCCATTCAATTGGCATATTTGAAATACGTATAAAGCTACCACAAATGGCATAAGTATACAACAATAAGCTATTATTTTAAAAGTAGTTTTGATTCGAATATACATACAGAGAATTTTATAGTATGTGTTTGTTCTTTTTGATTGTTGAAAGTAAATTCGTATCGCTATAGGTAACCGTTACATGTTTATTATTTGTATTTTATTGATTTTATAATAACAGTTACATTCTCTTTTTGATTAATTTTAGATGGAACATTACATATTTAAATTCTATTTTGAGGAATTGCTGTTCAAATTTGTATTTATTAGTAGCAATGCCTCATTACATAGTATTAACTTCGCTCATGTAATTTTGTAAATTAAAATGTTTAGAGTTATGGGATGTTTATTAACAGAAATGCTTCAAGATTCGATTTTACTAAAAGGCTTGTGCATTTGATTTTGTTTCTACTGTATTCAAAATCTCTATGAATTCCTAGTAATTTCTAGAGCAAATTTCTAGACCAAATTTAGTGTTCAATAAAAACTAGTTTAGCATATATTTATAGGTTTTCTCTTTGCACTTTTATTCTACGTATTTTGCAATTCTGTAGCTGCTAAAAATTTAGATACTGGAAATTTTTCTTAAAACTTGATTTTCAATCAATTTAGCAATTCATAGGTACTAAATGTATTAGTAGTTAAATCAATGAATTAAGACTACGGTCGAAGGACTAAAGGAAAACATCAACTTACTTGTTTATTTAGAATTGTAGCTGCAATATTAACCTTCGGTTTCCAATTTTCAGCTACACATGTTTTTTTTTTTGGTTTTACCAGTTTGAGCTAGTGGAAATATATAATCATAATCATTAAACAACTTCAGAGCTTAATTTAAAATATTTTGAAGTCATTATTTTCCAGTTCAATTACAATAGTTCTTGAAAACAAATAGCGATGCAAGAAATGAAGTAAATGTTTTAGATAACAGTTCAAATCTGATATACTATTACGAGATACTCTCGCAATAGCAATATCATGAGCAGCAAATATAAGTACAGACGTTAAAATACCAACACTTGGAATAAGCGACAGAACGACTAAAGCTGTCTTGCTTTTTGAAGTAGGCGAAGCTACAGTTCTGTTACCTTTTGAAAACTTTCTAGATTTTAAAACAGCTGCAAAGTCGAAATACTTACGCCACCATTCCACAATGCCGGTTATAAAAAGATGCTTCCCTCTTAAAAATATGTTCTCTGGGAAATAGCCGTAGTATTTTAAAGCTACAAAACTTTCTTTTATTATATCTTTTCCAAAGAAAGCTGGCCTTTTCCCTCCTCTTAAAATTGTGTGAGCTTGTAATGCCATATGTTTAGGTAAAACCATTGCAGACTTGTTACAACTTTTCAAGTGTAGA
>JAQFXM010008880.1:0-10189 GCA_034693345.1 Entomobrya multifasciata | reverse complement strand
TGTGAACGTTTCCATGCCACCGCCGTGACACCGGTTGACCAATTCGGTCCAAAATCAATAGGCTAGGTGTACTCGAGTAGAGGTACCTCCGTGCCAAGTTTGAAGTTCGTAAGTCAATTGATATGCAATTTATTGCTAGGGGGCCAAATTTGAGACACGACACGATTGAAGATAAATTATAGAGTTGTATTGTAATTAAAAAACAATAATGGCTTAACAATGAAATTTAGGGTAAAAGAGCTCATCTCGTATCGTGTTAAATTTTTTGTCAATCTCGTTGATTTTGTTTGGAATCTAAACCCTAAGAAAACGGAAATGGACAGAACACTTAATGAGATGTGCGACTATGGTGATAAGGTTAATTTAACAAAACTTTAAAATTTTAATGAAAACGTCTATCCCTTTAAATATCTACAAGTTAATACTTTTAATAGATAATAGCAGCAATTCGAAAGCAGTTTGACGTCGATGTGAACAAAGGTTTAAAAACTGACGATGACATGGCTGGTAAATCCCTAGTGGAATTAATGATTAACGCCGAATTCTCAAACGAAGAGATATTTACTGAGCTGACATCAATGGTTGTTGCAGTAAGAAATTCATAATTTAAAAAAATAACAGCGTATTCTGAACCTAAAGTATGTTTTTAACTCAGGGTCATGAAACCACAAGCACCACTGTTAACCTAATGTTGTTTTTCTTCGGGACACATAAAGAGTATCAAGAAAAGTGTCGACAAGAAATTGATCAAATGTTTGATCAAATGAACACTAAAAATTGTAATGAAATATCCATGGAAGCGTTAAACTCGCTAAAATTCCTTGATATGTGCATCAAGGAATGTTTAAGAATATATCCTGTAATTCCGGTGATGGGAAGGCGGTTGGATTCGGCAATACAATTAGATGAGGATACGTATTTGCCGTCGGGCACTACTGTTATGACATCACCATGGTTTATACACCACAACCCGAAATTGTATCCGGATCCAGAAAAGATTGATCCTGAGAGATTTTCACCCAAGAATACCAAAAATCGTGGAGGGGGTGAATACTTACCTTTTTCATTGGGGCCTAGAAATTGCATTGGTAAGATCTTTATGTATTTTAGTCAAATTTAAAACTCGAATAGTTTATTAATGACATTTTTATTTATCATTCAATTATATTTGTTTCGGTATTAGGTTCTAAATCTGCAACAATTGAAATTAAGGTCCTGATTGCGTACCTTTTTCACAATTTTGAAGTCAACACTGATATGACTGTTAATAAACTAAACAGTTTGTTAAGTAAAACATTGTGGCCTTTTCCTGATTTGAAAATTTCAATTTCTCCACGAAAATAAAATAGTATATGATCAGATTTGTTATGCGCCAAGTGCTGGATTAGTATTAAGTACATAGAAATAAAGATTTGAACATTTTACCGTTTTTTATAATTTTGTTTTTATTTAATTTCTTTTCAATTAACATCTTCAGAACACACTTTTAACTTGACCTATTTCTACAATGTTGTCAGGTTTATTTTTCAAAAAATCTTAATCATGCTCAATCAATCAATCAACTAGATGCAAAAGAAGGTTCAACACAGTTGCATATATTTATGTCGAAATTTCACATTTACCTTAAAATGAATTTGGGATTTTTCCTTTGTGTCTGACAGTGTTGTTCCACTTTTCGTTTCATGTTTTAGTCTAAGCTATTCAAATTCTATAAAACCCATAACGCGTCTTTGCAATACGCATTTATAAAAAAGATAGATTTTTTGGATTTGTAGCAATCACGTAAAGGAATTTATGAAGTCATTATGTACAATTTATAGAACAAAGGTAAACCGACTTTTAAAAACTTTGTTCTCAACAAAAACATTTATCGTAAATTGAAGAAAGCGATAGGTTTGGAATTTTCTGCATGTTATGCGTGCATATTTATTTAATAAAACGTTTACTTTACACTTACAGGTCAATAACACTGAATTAAATAACAACTAGCGTTTTTAGGAAACCTGTCATGCAACATCACTACTTGACTTGAATTTTTGCTAAATTCGTACTCCTGTAAACCATTTATAACATAAATGCAACTCTAAATACATTTTCCTACAATATTTAATATCTTTGAAAATAAAATCAACGACACGAGCTTCACATTTCTTGAGATAATGGCGTGATTGAACACAAATTTGGTTTGTTTATAAGATAACATACATCGGTACAGTTGGGAATACAAAATGAAAATTGTTGAATTTAAAACATTTAAATAAAAAATTATCTGTGAGATTTTGTGCAAAAACGCGGGTTCGTTCAACCTTTTTTATTCCAGCTAAGTTATTTGAATAAGCTGAATTTTGGTTCGTGTCTCTGCTACGTCAGTTGGTATAGAGATATTAGGTAATCATTATCTTAATTGGTCATTGTTGCGTTGTATCCAGTTGTATTTTATAACGTTAATTTATAATAGTATTATGCTCTCAGAGCTAATACATCTCTGGTTTTGGATATAGCGTTCACATAGGTTATAATGGGTTCACATGGAATATTAGCTTCGTGTCTTTACCGATTTCGTTGTGAGACAATTACGCTTCAAAGAACCGAGATGCGGAAAATAATATTCTTTAATTTAATTTCTTAATTTACATGTGTCAAATGCCCTGTTTGACATAATACCTTTTGACGCTGATTCTTGACGCTATGAGGTTACCCAAGGTGCCAATGTAGACACGATTCCTGATCTATTTGACGGGAGATTTCGATTGCAATGTTAAGTTGTACACTTTCAATTGGCATTTTTTAACATTGACTGAAGACACTGAAAATCAATAAAGTTCTCGCCTACATTTCAAATGTAAGTGAAATTGGTCAACATATTCTTGAGTTATCGTGTTCATACACACAAAGATGGACGGACAGACAAACATTCTTAATGCAGTACTTGCTAACGCTTCGCCGTCAGCCGCGTAAAAATGATGGACTAATCGTAACTATATAATCATTGTGAGTGAGTTATTTTTATTGAAAACATTACACGCGTGCTCAGATGTGGCAGATGGTTTGAAGTTTTCCGATATTGTTGGCATGTCGATGGCATAGACGTAACGAGTAAAATGTACAACAAATTATCACGGATAATTAAGTTGTTTTGTTTATAACTCACTACATAAAACAATAAACAGCATGACCAAAAATTTGTTTAAAAAACGGCATGCTGATTTCACACAGATTTACACCGCATCACAACCACTTGGTAAGGTTCGCACGGAACAATTTAAAAAAGTCATGATAACAAAATTGGCTGGATTACAAATTATTTGCCAATAACAAGAAAAATATAACGTTTTCGATTTTCTATTGTGATATTAAATTAGATTTTTTAATGGCTATGTATTATATCGTTAGCTTGATTTCCTACAATGAAATCAGCAGTAGTAGGAAATAATGCATTTGAACAGATTCGAGAAACCATTTAACACATTTGCTTCAATTTATATACCTTTATATTATTTGTTACTCAATATTTATAAAACAGTGGTGGAATGATTTTGAGCAACATTGTTCTCCAAACAAGTATATATCCTAAATTGAACAAAGTGATAGGTTTAAAATTTTCTTCATAATGTGCGTGCATATTTACTCCATGAAAAGTTCATTTTACTCTTACAGGTCATTAACGCCACATATAAATATAATCAGAATTTGGAATCGACGGGAACATGTCATGCAACATTACTACTGAAATAGATATTCTGCAAAACACGAATATTTTTAACCGTTTAGAGCTTAAATGTAATTTTAAAAACTTGTTTTTGTGTGAATTTATCATGTTTTAAAAACTAATACAGAAATATGTGCTTTCCAAGTTTAGGGTTTCTTGCGCGAGAAAGATTTTGTTTGTTTACCATTTAATTTTAGAGAGGATATACAAGCTTATAGAGGAAAATGATAAAGGAAAATCGTTGAACAAAGAAAATGTTTTAAATGGGAAAAGGATTTGTGAAACATTGATCATGAAAGTGAGTTTGTTCAACCTTTTAAATTTGGATTTGGTAATTGAACGAGCTGAATTTTGAGTGAAATATTAGTTAATTTTAAACTAAATCCATCATTATATCGTTGAAGTCAGCTGTGTTTTATAGGTTTAATTTGAATGAATGATATCCATTAAAAAAATGTTTATGTCTGATATTATTTATGGCAAGAAAAACTTGTTACACGGTTAACATGCAGTACATGGTTCATGTCATTACTGATTGCATCGTGAGAAAGACACGCTTCATTAAACCAAGATGCCAAAATATTATGTATTTATTGGGTTCGCCAAAATTTGCCATTAATGTAAAGCGGGGTTAAGCCCTGATGTAGTTAAATGTCTTGAAGTATATGTATATTTTGGTATATTCGGTGCGTTCTGGTCACAAAAACTGTCAGTTGGATTGTGCTCATCACAAAGGTATACCAGATTGTAAGTTTATTGTTCGGTCCCCTAACCAAAATGGAGTTTAATTCGTTTGCAGTTGTCGGGAATGGCACCAGAAATGTTCAAAATATTTCAACTTTTGAGCTTATTCGCTTTTCAAAGTCGGTTTTATTATTTTTGATGACCGTCCTTGTCTTAATAATAATACAGGTAGCAAAAACAATAAAAAATACTAAATCACCGAAGCTTTTTGAAACTGTATTTGCGAAGAGAAGTACAGGTATTCCATCAGTTTCAATGCTGAAAGTTATGAAAAATCTCTACCTTCATGGGATAGGTATTACATTAAAACAATTAATTCACATTCGGAAAATTATTGTCAACTTATCAAAATTTATGAGCTTTAAAAAACTAAACAGATTACCAAAAAATTGCCGACATAATGTTTGCAAGTTATCTTGATGGAATCCAATTTAATTTGTTGGGACTTTACAATTTTGTTTTCATAACAAACCCTTCAATGCTGCAGGTAAAGTTTACTTAACACAAATACTGTTTCGAAAAATATCTTCTATATAAACTTTACTTGTCCCATGCAAAATTTGGCTGCAATAGAAAATATATATGTCGGCTGAACAAGGACACCTCCACAAGCCAAAAGCATACAGTACAGTTTTTGTTGGGCCAATAAAAAATGGATTGACTGAATCGCCCCCCGATATTTGGAAAGTCCACAGAAGTGTAATCTCAAAAGCATTTACATATAACGGTCTTCTGCGGCAGCTACAAATATTTGAGGAACACGCTAAGAGATTTGTCTTAACTCTACAAGAAACAAACAAGCCGGTCGTATCGTTTCACAAACAAGTGAACACGCTTACATTAGACATAATATCGCGTAGGTGTAAGAATTTGTGAGTAAAGTACTCAAATTTTCTTTTAATGAACAGTATTTCTATAAATTATTTGATTCAGATATTGCGACGGGTAAAGAAATGGACCTAATGAGCGACGAAGTAAAAGCACGATTTCAAGAAAACCTTATAAAGTAATTTAATTTTAATTTATGATTTGACAAATTTAAGATCCAGTTGTTCCAAAATTCATATAATTTTACCATAATATAGCGTTGAAGAGCTGATATCATACCGTTTTCAACATCCTCTGAATCTTGTGGACCTTGTCTGGAGGCTCAATCCACGAAAAAAGGATATGGACAGAAGTTTATTTGAATTAGCTGACGACGCCAATAAGGTTTGTTTTACAAATTAAGGATAGAATGCAAACAAAACTTTATATTTGCCATTTCCTTGATGAAATCAGATGATATCAGAAGTTCGAAAGCAGTTTGACACAAAAACAAATCTCAGAATAAATGTAGACGATGATATGGCCGGTAAATCTCTTGTCGAGTTAATGATGAGGGCTGGGTTTTCAGATGCGGAAATTTTTACAGAAATGGCAACCTTTTATTCAGCTGTAATACATCTTATATGATTTTAAATTACTTTAAAGATTTGTTTACAAATACAGGTTTGGTTACATAATTTTTTTGTGTTTTGTACTTAGGGCCATGAAACATCAAGCAGTACCATAAAAAATTTGTTGTTCCTTCTATCAAAGCATAAGGAACATCAGGAAAAATGTCGGGAAGAAATTGATAAAATGTTTTACCAAATGATCGCATCGAATAGTAATGAAATTTCCATGGAAGCCGTAAACTCATTGACTTTTCTTGATATGTGCATCAAGGAATGTTTAAGGTTGTATCCTGTCATTCCTGCATTTGCAAGAGATTTGAAATCACCAATTCAACTTAACGCGAAGACATATTTGCCACCCAACACTTTTCTGATAACATCGCCATGGATAATGCATCGCAATCCAAAAATATATCCGGAGCCAGAAAAATTTGTTCCTGACAGATTTTTACCCGTGATGACAAAACAGCGCGCAATGTGTGATTATATGCCTTTTTCAACTGGCCCCCGAAATTGTATAGGTAATTTCTATTAATACGAAGTATTGAAATACCAATGGTGAAATATACTTTAATGCCATTATTTGGTTTTTTGTTAATATGGTATTTTGTAATTATTTTATGTACAGGTTTTAAATCAGCCATGATCGAACTCAAGGTGATAGCTGCCTATATTTTACATAATTTTGAAGTAAGTTCGGAAATGTCTATTGATGACCTTACCAAAGCACTACGCAAAAAAGTTTGGCCGTTCCCGGATTTAAATATTCAAGTTCATCCTCGTCAGTAAAAATTGCGTACAACAATGTTTATGTTTCTATTGAAAGCGAACAAATAATGTCTGATACAATTTAATACTTTATAGTAGTACGAACTCCTACTATAAAGGAGTAAAATAAAATACTCTAGTACTGAACTCTAGTAAAATTAAAATACTATCTTAACCAAGAAATTCGTTTTCGTTCGACTATAAATTTAGGAGCATATTTATTTATAATAGTCATCAGTTATACTATCTTGCTTTTTCCTTGTATTTAATCGATGAAAGAATCAATTTTTTCACCAACTGCAAACGTTAACAAACTTCTAGTGATGGAATTACTTGAGATGATATGACAATAGCCTTGTTGTTAACGTGCACTAGGAAACTTATAAATATCTTTATAAACATTTATGCAAAAAATATTGACGGTCAGTTGGGTTGATGAATTGTAATCCAAGTTTATTTGGTGATAATAAATGTCTTTGAAGGTATAAATTATTCACATAAACAGAAAACTGGATTTTTGCTTTTATTTGTGACCAAAGTGTTCGAATGAAAGTAATATATATTAAATATTTTAAAACTATTTCAGAAGTAAAGAAGAGATAACAAAAATTACGGTGTAGATAATAAAAGTTGAAGCTCAAATTCCATTTGGTTTGCTAACATTTGAGCAGTCTCCTTTGATATAACTGATTCCTTAGCAATAACCGCTACCCTTAAGAAATTTTTGTAACTTAGTGTACAAAATAGCACACCAATAGATCCTCGCATTGTTCCAACAGTCCCATGGCAATCAATACATTCTGCATCTCCCAAACAAAATTCTCCTATCATGCCCGCATTATTTGTAATAGCTGAAATTGTAAAATTTTAAATTAAATTAATGTGTTGTCATAATAATGCTTTAAGTTCAATTTATTTGTTAAAAACTCTTAAAACCTATTTACCCATTGGACTTGCAAGATTAACAAACATGCGATTTATTGGATAAATCTGAAGGCCAGCTAATAAACCAGTAAGAATTGTATATCTCCATATCTGACCATCTCTCATTTGGCTTAGCTCTTGATTGCACTGCTGTAGCCTTTTAAACTCACAATGTTGAGCTAATGGTAGCTGTAATACGCTGCCAGTTACATGATTTGTAAGACCCTCTGGATGATTTGGTATGGGTAAGATAAACCCAACTGCAACATTTTTATCCCATGATTCTCTACAAATTTTCTTTAAGGCTCCAGTTATTATGCTTATCACAACCGCACTCACTTTTAAATTATTCTGTTTAGCAACATATTTCAAATTTGAAACACTAATTTTTGAACTAAATGCAACCACCGTTTTGTTCGTTTTAACATTGGATTTTCCCATCCAATCTTTTATTCTCCATGGGTGCTGAATACTTCCATATAGCAGTTTAAGAAATCTAATAATTTCGGCTGTATACCTGATAGGAAACCATAAAATAAATTTTATGGTATCCCATTTTGTTTCAGCGATGAACTGTGCGCTAGCAGTTTTCACTTGTTGATTTCCCAAATCTTCCACTATCAATTTTAAGAGTGATATTGCGTCACCTAACACATGATGCACTCTTAATACTAAAACGGAAGTAGGTATTTTTCCAGAATTGTCGTCCAAATTAACATTTTGAATTAAAACCAGTTCCCATGGGCTTCGATATTTTTGATATGGCTTGTTTTGGAATTCCTGATGAATATTGGCCATATCAGCAACCCTCCAGGTTTTCTCTACGATGTGATTTTGAATTTGAAAGGTCGCATCGTTTTTCCAAATTCGGAAGCAAATAAACGTAGTCAAATATTGTTTCAACTTGGGATACAGCAGTTTTGAAGGATTTACTTTTGAACTTGCATTTAATACGTTTTTGGTAAACAGTGACTTGAGTTCTTCTAATGTTATCTGTCCTTGAAGAGTAATTGTAACAACTAAAGAATTTTGGGGAATTGAGTCTTCTAAGTCTTCATCTACCAAAACGTCAGTGCTATTAAGGAACTGTCCATAATTTGGAAAGAAACAAGATAAAAGATATACTAGTATGTAAATTACAAAGCTTATCGCAGCTGATAGTGAAAGTGTTGTAAATGCAATGAATAATGGTATAAAGTAAATACACTCAAACCAACGAAGTCTTTCTTGGAATGCCATTTTTTAGCGGTGGGTCTTCTTTGGGAAGCTCTGAAAAGCAAATGTGCAAAACGAGCTTACAATTCGAGCTTCTTTAGTTTCAATTAGCTAAACGTAAGTTGAATTGAGTGTAAACTAAATATATGACGCAAAACAAGTACCTAAAAAAACTTACGATGTGCGTGCTTCATTCAAATGCAAACAGAGAATGAAACTGGAAATGATTACTTTATTGTGAGCCATAAACAAAGTATCACCAATATAAATGGCAGATAACATTTTCATAAAATATGTATAGTTTTTTTTGATGTATTTCTAAAAAAATGTATTTAGTGCAGTCACGCAAGATGTCTTGAGTGCAATAACACCAACTTTCCATTAATGCAATAAATTGATTTCTTGGAAGATATTTAATTTCAATATTTGACGTTAGTACATACGTATTCTTTTGAATGTTACTTATGCGTACTCTAACAGGTCAGTCACACCAAAAACTACAAACGAACTAGATCAATAAACACTTGCTTAAAAATAAGCATTCAATTTCTAGAACTAAACACATTTTTGTGGCATAGCCATTTTTGTGCATGGCATTAATTTAACCTGAAAATAATTTTCACCATATACATGTTTTAGCAATCATTCATAAAAACTAGGTCCATTTACTTTATTTAAGTGTAATTTTCTATCAGTGGGGAAACCTTGATAGAACATACACACAACACAATGTAGTCGAATTTTGATGTATGATTTATAAAGATATTCGTTTTTCATCCAATTAATATGGGAAAATACAAGTTTTAACGTATCAATTTGGCTAGGAATAAATTTAATTTAACCAATGTTTAAAAAAATGTTTCATGGCTTCATATTAGTTCAAAGGCAGTTCAATAGACTGAATTTGAGTTTTCAGCGTCTGCACAATTATACACAAGTTTCTCAAAACGACACTTATTTATTTTCTGTATTTGTAATTTTTAAAATTCTATTTTAAAAATACTTAATTTTCCTGATAGCATTCCTCTATGACTTTAGTGAAATGAAAAAAAAACTTGCACGTGTTAGGGTTTACATTAAAAAATCAAGAGATTACCATTATGTCCCATTACTACATTTGTGCCTGAATTATATTTTATTATTTTCTTGAATATTAACGATGTTAGAGGACAAATTATTTTATTATTATTTTATTATCTTTTACTAGCGAATAGTTTGTCAGTTCAAATCATAATGCTGCAAGTGTATGTGTTGTCATTTATATTACTTAAATTGTGAAATGATTTGAAGTTAAATTAACAAAGAATTATTACTACTGTAAGATATGTGAAATGGGGTTTTTCTATAGCATTTATATGTGAGTAAAAAGTAAGTGACACAACCTGGATCC
>JAQFXM010008879.1:0-10190 GCA_034693345.1 Entomobrya multifasciata | reverse complement strand
TGATGATAAATATGTACTGCTCTATGGGCCAAGTGCCTGAAAGGGCTTATGAGAAATAAATCAATCAAATCAATCAATCAATCAGTTATACCAGGTCCATTAAAACAATTAATAAAATTTAAAAAAATAAACTATGTATATTACTGGTTCCTTAACAGGGCAACAAAAGAAAATGCGATTCGAACCAAGTGTTGTTGTAAATCGAACAGAAAATGATGATTTTACGGAACAAGAAAACATCAAGGAAGAAGTAGAAGAAAAGTTTTCACCAGGTGAAGAAAATGAAATATGTGAAGGCGTTGAGTCTGATAAACCAAATGGACCACAGAGGAGAAAATCTGTATCATTTAGTAATCCTGGTAGTGAAAACGGTAATGGTGGCATTGCACGATCAAATTACCTCAATGGACATGCAAACGAGGCCTGTGTAGAGGATTCTGATAGTAATGATTGTGTAGTCGTTGGAATTGTGATGCCCGTGTGAGTAAAATTTGTTTTGAATGAAATATTGCAAAAAAGGGATTTTTTTTCTAATTTATTAAAATTATTTTAAAACGTGAATTGTTTTATGAAATTTGCAGAAGGAATAAGTCAGTTTCGGAGGACACATCAATTGAAGTGAAAGAAGAGCCTCGACTAGATTTTGAAAATATGGAAGTGGGGCTTTCAGAAGAAAATCATGACAGACCTGACATTCCCTCAGTTGCAACTTATGAGTCTGATAAGAACACCGAAAATCGGGAACAAATAAATTCTACTAAGACTAATGGAATAAGGGAACAAGATGTAAATTGTGGAGAAGTTGTAAATGCTATTGAAAATTCAGAAGTTGATTCTGAGTACCCAAATGACTGGAAACGGGTTTGCGAAAATTCTCTACGGAAATTTGGAACTGCATCTAATTTAATAAGTCACTTGAGAAAAAAGCAAAAAGAATTGGCTGGAAGAGAAAACAATAAACCGAGTCTGGTCATATGCATGAGTAGTCAAAATACCCAGCTAAGTCGAAAAAGGTTAAAAGAAAACCGGAAAGTGAAACGAAAGGCTATGGTTCGTAAACGTAAAGAAAATGTCTCTCGACCTTCTAGTTCTAGAAACTTAGCCTCTATACCCGAACCAATTTACTTGGAATGCAAGATATGCACTCGAAAATTCAGGAAAATAGGTAAGAAAAATATGCATTTCAAAATGATGCACGACTTGACACAAACAAACCCAAATGAAATATTTAATTGCGCGTGGAGCAATTGTAAAGCTTATTTTGTTACAAAACGACAGTTGAGATTACACTACTACCTTGAACATATTAGAGTAATGGAAAATGTGCGGAATAAAAAGAAGGAGAAACCTAAGAAATCTTTTGACTGTGACGAGTGTAATATGAGATTCGAACGCAAATGGACACTCAAGTCACCATGAACTCCATAGTGACCCTTCTGAATGGAAAGTTGAGTGTGAAAAATGTGGAAAGAAATTTGCTAGTAAATTTGGACTAAGATCGCATATGAGATTTCACAAGAATATTGCAGAAATAGTAGATAGCACTGACAAGAAAAAGTTTAGATGCAAAAAGTGCGGAAAGAGAATTAAATATGAGCAAAGTTTTAAAATGCATTTGCAACTTCATACAGATCCAAGTGAATGGAAATTTAAGTGTATTATTTGTGGAAAGAAGTATGCGTGTAGAAGATATTTGATGGAGCATTTGAAAAGACATAAAAACGAGAATTATCGTTGTGAGTGTCTATTTTGTGGGAAGAGATTAAAGTCTTTTATTAGATTACAAACTCATTTAAGCAGATGGCATGCAATCATGTAGTGAAAAGGTCTGTTGTATTATTTCGAAATGAAATAAAGGAAAGTACATGCATCTTTTATTCAACCGTTTCCAAAAACAAAGTGAGTTTAAATATATTTGTAATACTAGTCAGTAATTTTTTTTATGTAATAATAAATTTTTTGGCTAAATTTTTAATGAAAGCTTTTTTAATAATAAATTCTTAAAAGAAATTATCCAACAAGAACTAATGAAAAGTTCATTTTTAAGATAAACATCATTTATTGTAAAAGTAATAATTGGGAAAGGATGAGATTAGAAGAAATGTATAAAAATTAAAACAAAGGAATTAATTTAAGGATAGTATGTTTGGTTTGAGTCCGATGGTCTAGTCTAAATGTATGAATAAAATATACAGAATTTGGTCACGAAGTACTGTTCACTTATGCTATGTGTTGTATTTAAAAATACCAGTTAGTTGATATATTTACTGCATAAGTTTTTGAGAAATAAATCCTAAATTAATTATCCTTTCTTATAAATTTATGACTTGGATGACCTAAAAGATACAATTGTAAATATGTTTGTGTTTACTACTTAATATTACTATGTACAAATAACTCAATATTTGCATTATGAATATCCATTAATTTAATTATGTATTTCGTACAATTATATATAAATAATGTTTTTGCTATTAAATAGTAAACATTTTCACAAGATAAGATAAAATACTCTTACTATTGTCAATCAAGGTTTTTAAGCTGAAATAAAGTTCCATTTTACTCCATAGTCCATCCAAAATTTTCAAACGTTTTTCATCTTTGTTGACTGTATTTCATCCAATTTGGCATTCTACTTCCTTGTTTCATTCTATTATCTTGATTATCTTCTTCATTGTCCAGACGTTTCCGCTCATAATCCTAGCTTTACTCTTCTATTTGTTTCAAATGCAACACGTTGGTAAACTGTTCATCTTTTCAACTTTTGTACTGCTACTTTTTATCCAAACAATGGTGGGGGGGCAATTTAACATGTACATTTAAAATTTACACCGATTCTCGCATACTAATTGATAGTTCTACTAAACAAGTCTCCAGTCCAGAAATTTTCAAATATTTTTCATCCTCATTGACTTCGTATTTCATCGAATTTGAATTCTACGTCATTGTTTTCTTGTTATCGTCTTTATCGTCGTAATTTTTCCGGATTTTCCGCTAGTTATCTTAGCTTCACTTTTCTGCTTTTCACAAATGTAACAACTTTGTAAACTGTTGATCTTCTAAACGATTTTGCAGCTTATTTGTACCCAAACGATAGTGGCGCAATTTACCATGTCCATTTGAAATTCACACTCATTCAGTAATGCTAATTGATTGTTAAAAACAAGTTTCCATTTTTTCAACTTGATTTGGACCATACAAAATGATGCTGATGACTATTGCATTTAAATTCCAGTAAAGTTGTAAAGAAAAATAATTGATGACGCTTACTATGATGAGGAACACGATAAGGTGGATGAATGAATACAATGGTTCGTGCATTTTATTCACTTAAAAGGGGCTATTCGTACGTTAGCAGCAATATCGGCAGCAGTCTATGCATTGTTATAAGTTTATATATTCATTCTTTATTCAAGACCTGTCTTTCTGTCTTACTCAATTGCTCTGGTTTATATTTTCTTCTGAAACTTTTTTGGTGTGATGACTAATGAAAACGTGATTGTATTTATATATTCCAAATAAATATAAAAATGTTAAATTTAAAATGCTGAAAATTATGTAACATTAATAAACACATTTAAAGATATAAAATACTTTTACTTCAACTAATATCGAAAAATATAGAAGTGCATAGTCTTCATCGTCACAAGCATTCCAAGCTCACATGACTATTATTTTTAAATCAATATTAGTTCCCTTTCAGGCCCAACCAGTTTCTGGGGAAAAAACTTAAATACATATTGACTCAGGAATGTACCCTTTTATTTGTTTGAAACAATGAACGGGGTCTTTAAGTAATGGTACAACGCACAATCAGAGTAAATGCACATATGCTTGATAAAGTGCTCCACTGTGCGTGTATACAGTACGCATGATACATTGGGATTCATACATTGCAGACAAGTCATTAAGTCAGATAACCGCAGCAAGTTTAATGAGTCATTTGCAAAATAAGCAAAAAAAAATTCATGAGAAGAGGAGAAAATGTTCCAAATCAAGTCATAGTTGTAAGCAATAAACCCGAAAATTCGACATAGTTTAAAATAAAACCGAACACCTAAACGATTCGTAAAACGCAAAACCAATGTGCCTTGTCCTTCTTGTTCTGAATGGTAATTTCTTTTGCCATACCACTTAAATTGGAATGCAAAATATGTACTTGAAAATTCACTAATGCAATGCGAAAGCTCGATCATAATCCGTATTCCCTCCGAAATATTCAAATATTCATTCCATATTTCATCCATATTACATTTTTATTTTTATTTACTTATTATCTTTGTGATCTTCTTCATTGTCCCGAATTTTCCGCTTGTAATCTTAGCTTTACTTTTCTACTTGTTCCGAAGGCAACACCTTTGTAAACCGTTAATCTTGCTGCTTCCTTATAGCCAAACGAAGATAGTGCAATTTAACATGCTCATTTGACATTCAAACTGATTCTCTAACGCTAATTGTTGGTTTAACACAAGTTTCCATTTGATTTCAATTAATACGAAATGGTATAAACTACTGTTTATTTTTGTTGATAACCTGAGTAATGTTACTCAATAAAACCATTGAATACAGAAATAGAACGAGTGGAAAATTGTATTTGCAGTGTCACCAGTTGAATGAAAATTGTGATAAGATTAGAGACTTTATTCATAACAGCGGGGATGTTGATGACTATTGCAGCTAAAGCGCAGTAGCATTTCAAACGAAAATAATGATCACGCTTACTA
The DNA here is from genome assembly GCA_034693345.1 of Entomobrya multifasciata. Classification (NCBI taxonomy): domain Eukaryota; kingdom Metazoa; phylum Arthropoda; class Collembola; order Entomobryomorpha; family Entomobryidae; genus Entomobrya; species Entomobrya multifasciata. The sequence goes on along the minus strand of JAQFXM010008879.1, from coordinate 5,466 downwards.
TAATGAGGATGGCAATACGGTGAATGAATAATTACAGGGGTTTGGGCATTGCATTAACTATATGTACGATAGTAGCAATGTCATTTATCATCAATCATCATTCATTCATTCTTCGTTCAAGGCCTACGTACTTATCTCGTATACAAGTGCTCCTAGTAGTTATTTCCTCAAAATATGTTTTTTGGTGTGATGACTATTGCCAAAGCGATTGTACCATATGTATCCCAAAGAAATTTACTATTTCAAATGCTGACAATGATGTGACATAAATGAATGTATAATTTTTTAGTTCAAATGAATAGATAAACATGTAATTGTGCTTAAGACTTTGTCTTGTGACTGTGTTCAAACAAAAATGTAGCTGTTTTTGATGAGTAACTATGCAAAATGATTAGAATGAGCAAGATATTAGAATCATTCGAAACAAGACTAGAAAACTTTTGAATTGGCTGAACATTCAACTTTCGATTAAAAAATATACAGAGAAAAAATCTGTTCAAAAACTATTGGGGATAAACGTAAGCTAAATTGAACTGATAAGAACACAAAATACTGCCCAAGGGTAGTTCGTTGTTCAATTCAATTTCCCAAAAAATTTAGTTTTTCAGCCTTGAGTAGAATTGATACATGTATATAATACTAGGTATGGTATATATATATATATATATATATATGATGCTGAAATAAATTACTGTTTAACGACATTACAATAAGTTATTATTTGGTTTGAATGAAGAAACGTATTTACTTTAGCTAATGTAGCTGTGTTTTGTAGCTTTCCATAAGAAATGCTAAATATATGTAATTTACCAAAAACATGAGGTTTATTTGTTTAAACGATTTACAATCAACTGCTACAATGACTTTCGAATATTTAATATTAGTAATACAATAGCATCCATTCTCTTTCAAGTCCCACAAACAGAAAAGTTTACATTAAAGGGGTTTATCACAAGTGTTTACTTTTCTCACGCTTAGCATTTTGCTTATTTTCTACTCATATGTTAGAACCTTGACTTTTACATTAGCTATTCATGAAAAATGTGCACAGCATTGGTGAGTGCACGAACGGGTTTTACAAGTTTACATGCCGATGTTTTAAGTCAATATGAGTACCTAGAGCGGCACTTACAGCTTGTGTAAAATAAGAAATTAATGAATGACTCATAAATGGTGTGTGAAACATTGAATGAAATCTTTTTGTAAGTGTCCAACGTACAAAGCTGAGTAAAAGCACATGTGCCTGATAAATGTCCACCAATATGTATATGTTTGATATACATTATATTGCAGTTAAGTAGTGGGGCCACATCATTGAAATAATATGACGCTACCAACAACTATGATCATTAGTTTGACCAATGTGCTGCCTCAGTGAACACGTAGTGCTCTTAAGTTTTTGGCAAAACATAAAATAATACTCTTACGGTTTTAGCTTCCTAGTAGAAGTTTACTATTTTGATTGCTATTGTTGTAATGCAGTTACCAAAACGTACTATAAGCTAGAATTACACAAGTTTAAGTTGTTTTTTGTCAAATTATTACTAAAACAGTTTGTAATTTCTAACCTTTAATTAATCTTATTGCAATTCAGTTTCATCAGGACCAATTTGTCTACCAATTTGCATCTGGGGATATAAAAAATGGGTCACTTATTGAAACAACAACCGCAGGACTACTATTTACGCAAGATTTTTGGGTATTTTCGAATTGATTTCCGAAAATGAGGTTTGTGAGATTTTTCTTTGTTTTGAAATGCCTACTAATTACCCTATATTTGCAACATAGTTACAATCTAATATTTGAAGGATGTTGTTTTATTTTTTGCATTGGTTAATACACAAAAATTTGGACTTGTTTTAACGAAAGATTTTTTAATTTTGATTTTAGTTCGTGAAATGATCCACAGAACCAACCACCCGGATTTCCTGTCTAGCACCTTGACTTACCTGAACTCTTTTCTAAATTCTGTTGGAATTTAATGGACTGGCCACCAAATTTGATAAAATTAAATGTAAGCCTTTAAGGTAAATCGTTTGCATTAACAAATCAGAAACAAGTAATGTTATTTCTGAATTTTTTAAGATCTATTACATTTAGCACACGTGTTTTAGTAAATGTTCGGCATTGAACGATTTTGTGAAAAAAAATGGTTTGTTGGAAGCGTTTTGTGTGTGACAAAATTTGTTGAAGTACAAATTCCTTCATGTTAAAATTCATGACAAAGTGTGAATTTCATGAAACTCTAACTAAAACTCAATGCCTTTTCTAACCTAAATAAGATTTTTTTAAAAATACCAGTGCAAGTTTTTTCAAAAATTTTTGTTCTTTTCGTTTTAAATAACGTCTATATCAAAAATTTGGCAATCTTATATAAAAAGTGGTTTTCTATACTAATTGTTCATTAGTGATCCAGCAAATTTCTATGAAAACTTGAAAACTCGATTCTCAATGAGCATTTCAGGACTTCCGTGTGGTCGATGTTTTTGTGACAGAACCTATTTTTGTTTCTAAATAGTATCGTTTCTAACCAGATGTAGGCATGTTAAAAGTAAAAAGTAAATTCTATAAGTAAAATCGTTAATAGTTTATGTTACTCAAGTTGAAATTTCGAGTATTGAGAATATTTGTCCAAGTGACACTCTCTCTCTCTCTAAATGGTTTTAAGTAACTTGATTCAAAACCCGACAATGATTCGTTTTTTAAAAAGGATTGTCTTTTTATTTGGAATGAACCTACTACACAATTGAGAAGTCGATAGCGATAGACGCGTTGTTTTTAATGTATTAAAACCATTAATGTTTAAGGTAGAATGTGACGCAGTTTTATATATTTATCCATAATTTTGTTAAGAAAGAGCTATTTTGTTTTTATCAACTTCAATCAATCAGTTAGGTTTGACAAAATTTCCGAAAAAATGAATTGCAAATCCATAAAAACACTCAGAGTTATATTTTGTTATGCTGAAAACCTGATTGTTTTGTAATTTTTGCAAGGTCTTAAAATACGATTACTCAACAGTCTTGAACAATTTAAAATGAGAATTGAAATGAGACACTTTTTTTCCTCTCAAATATGTACTTGAGATATTAAAAACTACTTGTAGTAATAATTTTAAAATCAAGTAAAGAAAAAAGAAAACTTGATTATCGTAAAGAAATATTATCGTTTTGTTCTTATGTTAGTGTACATGTATAATTTTTAATACTAATTTGGTTTCATGGTAAACCTTTATTATTTTTCTTGCCTTATATTTGAGCAAAAAGGTAGACTTTAAATAAATTCGATTTAAAAAAGTTACTTTAGAAGTATATCTAGTCTAAAGGTATTCAGACCGATTTTGTCACTTATTTATTTATTATAGCTGAAAAAAATTGACCCAAGACAAAAATTTGTTTGGTAGATATAATATTTGAGAAAAATGATAGCTTTCGTATTAAGAGACCACAAAAAATTAAAAATGTTTAGAATGTATTTATTATTTAATTTTATAAATTGTATTTTAAATTGTAATACTTTTATTTATTATATATTTATTTTGTTTTTTTGTATTGCATACGCATAATATGTGGTTGGCATGAAGCTCACAAAATAAATTGGAATGTTCTTCAAATTATTACCCGGACGTTAGTACAATTAACAAAGTAATTAAGTCTGTTTTACAAATAATTGTTATCGAAATGAATTAATGATAATTTTTTTAAATAAATAGTTTGTCAAATTTGTTATATTTTGATTTACTTGTGTATTTTTTCATTCGCTTTTGTTAATTGATTAAGTGTGGTCTGCTCTGCTCACCATACATACATTGAACAAAGACAATTTACAAGCACTTAGAACAATGGCTTTACACTTTGCAGAGAACGGTGATGTGTATGGTACGCACTACAAGTTAGTCATAGAAAAATGGGGTCAAGTGATACCAAGCGGGCTGGAGCCGGAGAAAAGTTGTTTAAAAGTTCCATCAAAAAGTAAACCCAAACAAACCAAGCATGTTGAGTGTTGACTTGTCTTCTTTTTCTTTTTGTGCTTGTCAGAATATCTGCCACAAAAATTAATAGTTAACTAATTAATTAAAGTGTCTAAACATAAGTAGTAATTGCTCGAGATCAGCTTTAAATTAATTTTGTCAACATTGCAAATTGCAAGTTCATCAGTTTAATTGTCTTGTCAGCTGTGTAGTTGTATTCTCAATGTGAAAATAGACAGAATTTTTTAAATTCCAGCAATTAAATCAATGTTTAGTGGTGTTAATTTTAATTAAATTAATTAAAGCAATTAACCACCACCTTCGCCATGGCATTTCAATTTGGTTCGCCGATTGTGGGAACCGCCACACCTCAGCAGCAGCAGCAAAGTTTGTTTGGCGGACCATTAGCCTCCTCCACACCACAACAAACAAGGCAAGCTAATTAAAATAATTAAAAATAATTAACTAAGTCTTATACTAGTAGTAATTGTAATTTTTATTTATATTTTGTTTTCAGTTTTGGAATGGGCACCCCCGCAACTTCCCAAGCATCTTCCCTCTTTGGCGCCACCACCGGCACCCCGGGAGCTCCCGCTGGGGGAGCCACTGGATTTAATTTTGCATCAACGTCAGTTAATTAATTTTAATAATTAATTAATTAACTAGTGAACTGAAAAAAAAATTAATTTCATATTTATTTTCAGTGGATTTGGTAGTGGAACGACGACAACATCGCAGGCATCCTCATCATTCGGCACTGGTACCACCCCCGCAGTTGGAAGCGGAGCCCCCTCTTTATTTGGAACAGGGACCACCGCGACGCAGGCAGTGGCACCTCAACCTCAGCAGCAGAGCTCCTTGTTCGGAAGCACCACTGGAACGGCTGGACCAACTGGGCAGACATCTGCGTTCAGCTTCACTAATCCGTAAATATTTAATTATAATTAATTTTTAATGCCAGTTTAAGCATATAATTTTAAATAGAAAAATTATTTTTATTTTTAAATTAAGCGCCACTAGTCAACAAGCAGCTGGAGGATTTTCATTGGGCGGCGGGGGTGGTGGAGGAGGTGGCTTTAGTTTTGGAGGAGGAGCACCTGCGCAGGGCCTTCAGCAGGCACAGTCTCAGATAAGCCAGCAGCAATCAGCTGTTCCGCAGAGTTTCCAAGGTTTGGGGGGAATCCCAGGGAACCCGACCCCAAGGATTTCAAGTTTGGCGCTGGGCGGAGATCCGGGAACGGGCTGGAGCACGCGAAACGACAACCGAAATGTTCAAGAGATGCCCGTGCCCCCTGAGATTATTGCGATTGTCGAAGAAATGAAGTGAGTGAAATTAAAATAATTAAAATTAATTAGTTTATATTTTAATTGTGGCGGTTTTAATTATTTAGGAATCAGATGAAGAATCACAAGCAGGCAATGATGCAGGTGACGCGGACCTTTGACACGGTGGACATCGACGCGGTGGCGGAGACGATCGAGGAAGTGCGGCTGAG
>JAQFXM010008878.1:0-10191 GCA_034693345.1 Entomobrya multifasciata | reverse complement strand
ACTCCCTATACTTCCCTATATAAACTCATACAGTACCTACTCCCACCACCACCCCCACCGCCTAGGAAAATCTCTCCATTTCAACTTCCTGTCTCTAAAAAGTGGCTTCATAATTTTAATTTGGTTCTACTCATGACCAATTTAGTTTTGCATTTTAACTCTTTTTTTGTACGAATTTTTTTTCAATGATTCAATATCGTTGCAAATTTGAATACTGTATTTGATTTCTTTGCTCGTCTTTAGTACAGACTTTTGAATGTTTAAACATGTCAAAATAACATGCAAATACAAATTTGCATTAAGTTTTTCCCCCAACAAGCTTCTTAAAGTTTACGTTTCAGGTGCTAGAAACGCTTTAAACGTTTGTAAAGAAAATTAAATCTAAAATAGTTTTCAGATGATCAAGTGATACTCAATCTTTTTGTGATTGTTGTATTTGAAAACTTTAAATGATTGGTTGGTTAGTCCCGTAGTTATGTTATTTATACTTTTTGTGAAGAAATACGTCTTGAACGGGATGCTTATATGAAACACCTTTGGTATATTTGATTAGATTCAGGTGAGTTAGACTGAGTGAGTGATTTAGACAATCAAAGTGAGTTGGGGTGGTAATACTTTTAATATTGAGGCGTGTCAAAACTTTATGAAGTTTTCATTTGCGATTTGACATCTAAACAAACATGATTACTCGATTACTTTTATTTAGTATTTCTTTGTAAATAATGTAACTCAGCCATCATCTCGTACCAAAGTTACTAATAAGTTCAAACATATTTAATTTATTTTCAAACTTTCTATGGATTAATTAGTAAAATAGCGTTGGTAAGTTTAGTTACCAAGACATCCATGTAGTACCATAAGGTTTCCTCATTAAAGATCAAATGGCTTCCAAGTTTTATCACCGAAACTTGTTTTGAATTCCATACAAGATAAAAATAAGGATTTTCGGGGTATCTATAGAAACTATGATAGCTTTCTCTTGTATGATCAAGAATTTCCTCACTGATAGCATACAGATTTACAATTTCTATCAAAAGCATAATGATAACCAACTGGAGAAAATACTGATGATTAGCTTAAAAGCTAAAGCTTCAAATCAAAATTGGTGGTAATGTTTCCCATCATTTAAATAAAGCCCACCACGCAGTGACAATTATAACATGATTGCTACAAACGCAAAATACTGAAACTTAGTGCGAGAAATAATCGCTAGTTTTGATTAATATACTAAGTTGATTGCATATCTGTAATTTAGCTCTTTTAGAAATTAGAATATACCTTGAGAGTTGGTTTACAAATTAAAAATTTGTGTTTAACAGCTGAATAAATAACTTTGAGTATACCATCTAAAAATCAATTGTTTAAAATTTTCAATTTGCTGATTGGTTTACGAAATGTAAAGTGGCTCTGGTCAACTGAGTAAGACCAACTGTACTTTAATTTTTGTCATAAGTCTAACAGTCTGCAAGTGTTTTCCCCAAGTGTATTAACTATTATTAAATTTTTGAGTCATTTTACTGTAAAAGTTCAAGTTGAGCTTGGCGAAAAACCAAATTTTACTAAGCTCGTGAACGTTGCGTGGCCCTTGACATTTACAGAACTGTTCTCATATGACACGTTTCTCGGTCAAAAATATTCATTGGATAAAGCAAAATGTAGTCACTAAATCATTTCGTAATGTTACTAAATACACATTCAAGTTTATCGTAAAGCTAAAACAACTAATAGATTAATAATCGGTCTTTCGATATTTAATGTTGAATACAATTTAGTATATTCAGGGAAACGAAATTCAGAACGATCTGAATTGCTTTTATTTGTGGCATCATGTTCAAAACATTTGTAGTGATACAAAAAATTTCTGTCAAAATAAGCAAGTTGTAAACGATTTAATTTTCATGAAAACGCCAGATGCTAATAACAAAAAAGATATATTCAATGTATTTCGTGTGTGGAGATTTACAATCAATTGCCTATACTACTTTGGTATAATACCGTTTAAATTTCAATTCAGTGACGAAAATTGCAAATGGATTTTAAAAACATCCTGGTTTAACCAAGTAGGTGTTTTATTTGTTTTTAGATTTCAAAATTATCACTAAACACATCATTCAATTTGTTTAACTAATTTCCAGGTTACATCATTTTTGCTGACATGGCTGCCATTTTTTATTAACGAATTGAACTATGGCATGTTGGAACTGCAAGAATATATTGCTGTTGAAAACCCTAATGCAAAAACGTACTTAAGACTTCTTGGTCAATTTCTAATAAAGCTCAACTATATATTTCTGGTTTTCGAAACATTGTTTTGCCAAAATAGTTCCTTAACCGAAATGCTTAGTCATATTCTCAGCACAGAAGTGGCATTGAAAAAACACGAAACAAGAATACGTCGAAGCTTTTCAAAAAACAAAACATATATTTTACTACTGATCGTAATTGTGACTAAAGTATTAGTTAATTTGATGTGGGTTGTAATGGATTTTATTCCGGAAAAGCAAGGATCTGACGATTTTTCCCGAATATTTTACAAAGTTTTTGTAAAACGATTTCGAAATCGTTTTCAAATAAATGCATCCATTTCATCAACATTTACTACTTTGGACTATTTTGGTGGAGTTTATGAAGTTTGGCTGGTCAATATTTCTCGCGTAATGTTTACAAGTTTCGATATGCTTATCACATGCGTAATTCCTCTTACTTTTACCATTACGGTAACCCGATTTCATGAAGTTGTACAGACGTCAGAAACCAAAGGTCACATTTCGGTTTTAGCCATATGTCGCTTGTTTGATAATTTAAAAAGCATGTCGAAGCATATCAATTTAAACTGGGGAACGATTCGTCTGATATGGGTACTGTGCCAATCTGCTCGAGTTTCTTTTGACGTGATTGAATGGAGGTTCATTACGGATCTTGTCATCGGCATAACCTCAATAATGAGAGTTCTCACTTTGTCTTTATTTATGTATTTTTCTGGTTTCGTGTATAGTAAGGTAAGGTTACAAACAGTACTCAAACGAATCTGCGTTTTCCGAATTCGTGGAATTATGGAGTAAACTATATAGACAATGCTTAATATAAATTTTAGGTGGCAAAATTCAAGGACTGGTTAACTGATGAAGTCAACTGGATTAAATTTGTAAGTGATTTAGAAAAAAGTCATCTTCAAAGAGTAATTGTCCAAATAGAGAGTGGCTAAGTGGGAATTGGTAAAACAGGAGTTTACAGTCTTAACTACACCTTTGCTGCACAGGTATGAAACATCTGAACTTTATTTGCATTTAAAGCTGAAACAAGTCAAATTAGTGGTTTTGTAATTTCTTTACAGATGCTAGTGATCAGCATAACTTTGTTTGTCATAAGTTTGGATGTGGCAAAATAAATAAACAGATTTTGTAAAACCACGGAATGATGTAAGTGCCATTGGCTTGAGAACACATTTTACATACTTTACATCTGCAATAGAATTCCATGACCACGGGTCTTTATTGCTCTCGACGTGTTTATACTTATGATTCGTGTCGGATTATATTAAAACTCCTTTCCATATTTCTGCTCTTGGTCAAGACTTCTCTAGAAAGGCTATTGATAAAATAAATCCCGGTATTAAGACCTATTAAAAGGAATTTGCTGGTTGCATACAGATTTATAAATGTTCTCTGATATTTTCGGGTTTTAAGTTGCTTTGAATGAAATATCCGATATTATTATTGTACACATATAAAATTTATTTGGATATTTGTAAGTATAATATAATGAATATAATGTAATGCAATTTGTAAGATATAACTTTTTTAATATAATGTAATGCAATTTGTAAGATATAACTTTTTTAATATAATGAAAAGCACTAAATATTTTTTATGGATGTATAAGCAAAATAGCATTTGTAAGATTAGTAATTAACACATCAAAGTAGCTCCTTACAGTTTCCTGGTTAAAAGTTAGCTGTGTACCAAGTCGAATTGCCAATACTCTCTGAGATTGCCATTTAAGATAATAATACCTATTTGCATGGTGCCGGTTGAAACTATGGTGACTTGCTATGCGCTCCTCAAGGAATTTTGTACTAGACTTAAAAATTAGGACTGTTCCATGTAAAATCAAAAGTACTCCAACTGGACTAAATAAGGCTATTAAAATGTAACAGAAAGTCAAATATGCTGGTAGTATATCAGAGCATTTGAGTACAGCCCACCAAGAAGTTACTATTAATGCTTGAGTAGAGAATACACAATATACTGTAACATGGCGTAGAAAATAGTCACTTATTTTCATAACAATCCTTAGTTGAGCGTATTTCCGGAGTACAATGTGTTTAGGATTGTGAGCTTGACTAGCCAGTTGTTAAATTAAATTGGTCATTGTAAAAATGAAAGATAATATAGCTAGTAGAACAATTGACAAGAACCGTCCAAACTCAAAGGAAACGACAAAAGCCAGAAATAATCTAATCAAAACTACTCCTAGTATAAGAAATAAACTTCTTTCATAAGCAGATGGTAAGAATAGTTCAAACATGTAATGAAATGGGTCTAATTCAGTTGAAATTAGAAATAATGGTTGAATTATTAAAATAGATAGTATTGCTAAGTTGACAGCGATCAAAAATAGGCCGTTCCAATCTCGAGATCTAAGCCTTTTTGATTTGTAATCTAAAATTATTTAATTCAATTATCATATTTTATTCAGTTTTAAAGTATTATTTGTAAAGAATGCTTACGAGTTCTTTCCAGTATGAATAGCTGATTCATCAGAGGTTCCATTTCAGTTGCCCTACAATATGTTAAGTAAGTAGCCCATGCGAGAAACAAACACGATCCTAACATAATTTGAAAAATCATTGCAAGTACTCCGATTTGTGCTTCCCGATGGAAGAATTTTATCAGTAGGATGGCTACACAGGAAAGAAACCCTAACAAAAAGGTGATTATGATTATCGAGATTAAAAACGGAATGTACTTGACTTGAAAAATCTTATCCATCTTAACAGAAATTTTATAGTTTTCGAAATTAAAATGGAATGGACATGAATAAAAATGATGGTAAATGGTACAATGAAGCCTATAGGCGCTTGCAACCATTGGGGTAGCTACAGCATTTATAGTGATGTCTGTAAACCCACTCATTGTTGTGGAAGTGTATAAATAAACTTTAAATTTTAACTAGCACGAGTGTTGAATTAAATGCCAGAATTGGGGTTAAGTGAGATTGATTTATGAGTTTTACACGAGAGTTATAAGAATGTAAAGCTATTCACTACAAATAAAAAAGCTTTTTGATGTAAGGAAATAGTTGGGAATAAGAATTGTGCAATTGTCAACGTTATGAGACTTTAAATTTAAAGGTACTAAAATATTTACAACTTGGAGTCTGTATATTAGAAGCTACATGTTTTAAAAAAAAGCTAATAATAAGGGCTTACGAACAGTACCGGATGGAGGTTAGGACTAGCATTATATATAAAACTATTTTGTGCCATTTATTTTAGACTTTATAGATTTTTTGGAATAATTTATTTTATTCAAACATGTTACGACGATGGCGCCTTTAACTTGTAAGGTACCTTGATTTCTAGGAAATAACTTACGAGCTTAACCATGTCACAATTATGTCGTAAGCCCAATACGACAGGATATTTGTAAGAAAAAACATTTATAACAAAAAATATTTTACCCAATTCATGTAAATGCCAGGTATAGTTTTCTTAGAACAAAAACTCGTTTAAATGTTTTATGAGTTCTTGTGTTCTTGGTCTTTTTTTCTTGATTACTTTTGATGTGCTTTTACATTTATATTAGTTTATCATCCATGCAGAGCTGTGTACAAAGACAACTGACAAGACAAGTAATGATTAGAGTTTGCACCAAACAAGCAAACTCGTTTTACACTCAGCACTTGGACTTAATTTATGCAGTCAACTGATGCACAAAAAATAAGAGGTTCTCTGCTATCAAGGAACTCCAAGTATTTTAAATATAACAAATATTAGTACACGTTTTGTCATTTCGACAAACATTACTCAGTAACAAATCTGCAAATCATTTTAAACTAATGCATAGCCTACTTTTCAAAAACTCGTAATGATAGTCCAGCATAAAACGTCCATTTATAAGAACAGCAGCATTGTTTAAAAGTTGCTTCATTTTCCATCAGAGTGCATTGTTATTTACTTGTTAGTTTAATAGACCAATTCGATCATTTGTGAGTATGCAAAAAATATTGATAGCCAAACCAGTTCGTTGTAACCTGTTATGAAAACTGACAAAAAATACCAAAGTTTGTGTTTAAAAGAAATAGTGAGAGTAAAGCTAGACAAAATCCTATTTCGAGCATAAATTTCTTATCCTTTCTATCTACGCTTTAAGCAGAACATCGTGAAAAAGTATGTTTCAGTTCTATGCATTGTATTGCTCTCCAGATATACGAAAACTTGGGTATATTTGACCTTACCTATATTTGAGCACGATTTTACGCAGCAGATCATAAGTATAACTAAATAGACTCTGTTAGTACATTTGGATGCCCATCAGAAAATATAGTTCGTCACTATTTCACATCTCATTATCTCTTACGCTGGTGTTCATGAAAATTAACTTGTATAACAAAGCTATAAGATTAATTGCATAAGTTTGATCAAAAAAAATCGCATGACAAGACTATTACGATGATTAGAATACGGAACGGAATTGCATGATTCTACATGATTAAAGATGTTTAGGTAAAAGACAATCACGCGAAAGAATTAAAATCTATGTATTTATATAAAATGGTTATTAACCACCCCTTAACCAAAAACTAATTAAAATTGCAATCTTCTCATGTATATTTTTCCGAACCAAAATTGTTCTTGACGTTCAACCACGAAGCAGAAAGCACCAAGATTTTTAAGGATAACACCAATGCTTTATTGGCAAAAAATGCCGTCAATATTTCTTTTGGGTCTTGTGATATCAGCGAAGATGTTGCTGTGCTTTGCTGAAAGTATTTGGGAATTTTGTGGTTCACAAACGCTTGATGCAACACCCAAAAGTTTCGAAAATATCCAGCAGTTTCTTTCCAGTTTTACCCCCTGCTTCATTCAACTAACAAACTACAAAAACGTAGACGTACATAATACCAAAGTACCCTGGCTGTTATTCCAATTTGTATTACCCCGGAGGCGTCCTCGTTTTCGTTACTTGGATAAAGCACTGCCCGTTGAAATAGTTTATCGTAACTTAACTTTAAAACACCATTTTTCTGAACAGAAAAGTCTCAATTACAAACTTACGAGTGTTGGCACTTACAAACCGGCAAAATATTGGACATGTACAGTCCACATATCCCTATTCCCACCAACTCGTCAGCAAAATCGGCGTATGTATTCTGAAAGGTTTTTAAACGAAATTACTTTTATGGCATTTGATGAAAATTTTGAAAGTGACTCTTGGAAAAAACACACTATTGAAACTATTCCGAGATATTTTGTTCTTGTAACTGAAGCCAAAAGTTATTTTTATGAAAATATTATAAATTCTTGGAGGTTTAGTGTGTGAGATCACCAATTTCCACACCTTTCAAGATATTTTCTAGTTTTACCTACATACTTGTGCAAAATTGGGCCTACCAGAAACACAAGTTATTCTTGGAGCTTATTACTACTGTCCATATTGTGACAAATGTAAACCCTACAAGAGAATTCCCCTAAAGGATTGGATGAGTTTAAATTTGCGTCAGAAATTATTTGATATGTATTTGCTTGAATATATACCTATTTGGGAATTAATTCTGGAAGAGCACATATGGCCTATGATAACTCAAAATAAAATCCCATTCAATGGAATTGACCTTTTCCATTCAACTTACCTTAACATTTTATCTAAATGTAACAACTTACATTGTATTCATAGATTTAATCGTTTAGTTGACGTTCACATTATACACACGATCATTGGAAATACTTCAGCTGTGATTGAAGGATTTCATAGCCCAAAGTATCTAAAGTCAAAAATGTGTGGAACTGGCATTATTCACTTTAACCAGATTCCTGAACTAGTTCGTAATGTACAACCATTAGCAACAACATTTCAGTTACCCGGTTTGCTACTAGCCTCAGCAAATTCACGGTTTGTATCTTGTCACCATATGGAGGTCTCGTTTTTTCACCGTTAATTGAAATAATACCTCCATTAGATTTTGCTTCATGGATACTAATTTTATTAATATTTTTATATATTTCTTATTTTATACACTGTCAGGAAAAGATTTTTGTTTTAAATTTAAAAATCTCAGAGAAATGTACATTTTACTTAAAGAAAACGGTTCAAGGAATTTGTTGCAAATTATAACCGCCTTGTTCGATCAAGGTGGTAACATTATTCAAAATTTAGGTTCCTACAATATAGTTCAGTTCATTGCTATATTTCCTTTACTTTTATGTTTCTTAGTGTTAGGGAACGAGTACAAGGGTGATAACATACAGCGACTGACAGTCAAACCACCACCAATAGCTTTTGACAACTTTGAAACACTTGTGAAATACAATGTGACCTTACAATCTCATCCTACTCAGATTACTCAGGGTGTGCAGGATTTTCTACACCGTATCAGGATCAATAAAAATGATCTCAAAAATGCTTTTGGCAAGCAACACTTTACAACAGGAAGAAACAACAATATGTCGTTTTTTGTTTTAGACATTCTTATAAGTTTAGGTTACGGGTATAATTCGATTGAGGATTTGATGTTACAAATACCCACTAAGTTAAAACGCGTCTTTAACCACTCATCGTTGCTTTTAAAAGGCAAATGGCGTATAAAAGGCGAAGTTACAAGTGAAAAGCAGTTTAATGAATATATTTGGCCAATCTTTTATGAATGTGACAAATCAGCGATTATAGTTACCGAGACTTGGGGTTTATAAATTTGGAGTAATATGAGTTCTCAAAATATGCCAGTATATTTTGGAGATGATATTTTAGCTGATATATATATGGGTTATGAGCTGTATGGTGTAGTTCCATATAATGCTTATAGTAGATTTCAGCGGGTTTTTGAGTCTGGTGTAATGACATTTTGGAATAAGTATGTTAACACTTTAGTAAAAAAGGTGGGCTTGTCTCTGAGTAATCCATCCAGTAGAATTAATCAAAAGACCAATGAGATGACCTTACTTGTATTTATCATGCCGTTGTGTGGCAATCTAATTTTTTTGCTAAGTTTTGTCTGTGAGTATTTAACAAAATGCCTTCTAAATAGAACTAAATACGACAATTAAATTGCAAAATGCAAAGAAACACAGTGTTTACAAATGGTTTACTTTTGAAGGCTTTGAGCTTACGGATGTTAAAACCTGTATTGATGAGCTGTTTAGTAGATAAAATAGGAAAATGTATTTCCGACTTGTAACCATATTTTGGGGACGTAAATGTAACCTTTAAATATCTAACTTTAAATAAACATTATATAAAGCAAATTACCTTTTGAAATGTCATGATTTCTTAAAGGCTCAATCATTATATTTGTAAAACCAACTAAATTACTAAGTATGACTAAGTTTGTAGATTGGAGAAAAATTGGAACAGATATCTACAAAAACGAGTCTTTAAAAATAGAAATATTTTATGAACCTCATTTTAAGATACAGAAATGTAATTTTTTTGCATAAATGAGACAATTTTTTTATTGCATCGCAGTAAACTCGCCTTTTAAAAATAATAACCTTATTAAAAAACATAATTGGGTCGTAGTTTGATTGTAATTTTGCGAAAAGTCATGTCCTCTACATTATATTATGAATGGTTGGAGTAAAATCGAGTTTGCTTAGTGCACAATCTTCGTTTATAGAAAAGTTACTAATATGCTCTGGTTTCCCGAATCGTAAAATAGTGCAATTGGCTTCATGGTAAGTTAATAATTTTCAAAGACAGTATTAAAAGTTAAATATTGCAAGGACATATCTGAGAGGATGCATATATATACTTCCACCGTTATATTATAATAAATCATTAGCATCTAAGGAAAAATTGTTGATGACATTATGAAACCAGTAACATTTAAGGGATTCACGTTTCACTATCTCTTCACAGGTGGCAATCATTCATTTTTGAATTTTATGAATGCATTAGTGTAAGTCCACCAACTTTCAATACACCTTATGTATGAGGTCGTCCGATTTCAAAATAAATGTGCTTATCTGAGAGA